>PVKP010007350.1:0-77662 GCA_004027715.1 Plecturocebus donacophilus | reverse complement strand
GGTAATCCAGAGAACACCACAAAGATATTCCTCAAGTAGACCAACTCCAAGACATATAATTGCTAGATTCACTAGGGTTGAAATAAAGGAGAAAATTTTAAGGGCAGCTAGAGAGAAAGGTCAGATTACCTATAAAGGGAAGCCTATCAGACTCACAGCAGACCTCTCAGCAGAAACCCTACAATCTAGAAGAGAGTGGGGCTCAATATTCAATATCCTTAAAGAAAAGAATTTTCAACCCAGAATCACATATCCTGCCAAACTAAGTTTTAAAAACGAAGGAAAAATAACATTTTTCACGAACAAGCAAGCACTCAGATTTTATCACCACCAGACCTGCTTTACAAGATCTTCTGAAAGAAGCACTACAAACGGAAAGGAACAACCAGTATCAGTTATCTCAAAAATTCACCAAAATGTAAAGAGTATCTCCATAATGAAGAATTTACATCAACTAACAGACAAAAAAGCCAGTTAGCATTAAATCACAATATTGAACTCACAAATATTAATATTAATTCTAAATTTAAATGGATACAATGCCTTAATCAAAGTCACAGACAAACAAATTGAATAAAAAGTTAAAATCCATTGGTACGTAGTATCCAGATCCAACTCGCAATGATACACAAAGACTTAAATGGATGGAGGAAGATTTACTAATTAAATGGAGAGAAAAAAAAAAGTAGGAGTTGTAACTCTTGTCTCCGATAAAATAGACTTTAATGGTAATAAAGACTAAAAGAAACAAAGAAGGACATTACATAATGGCAGAAGTATCAATGTAACAACAGAAGTTAATGATTATAAATACACACATACCTAATATAGGAGCACCCAGATACATAAGACAAGTTTTCATTGACTTACAAAGAGATTTGGACTCCTGAACAATAATGGCGGGAGATTTTGATATCGCATTGTTAATTTATAATACACCCTTTCTGAAAGTGACTATATAACAGAAAGTGAATTACTCTTTAGTATTTACATAGTATCTCACAGACCTAAATGAAATATTGGTTGACTATTTGTTATTTTCTTCCTGTATTCCTTTCTGTCTCTGTTGTTAAGTATAATTGACGGCATAAAAGAGGTTTTTGATATATTCCAGCCTGGGCAATAGAGCAAGAATTCTGTTCTCTCTCCCACTTTTTCTTTCTCTTTCTTTTTTTTCTCTTAAAAAAAAAATTGAGATATATTATCTTGTATAAGAGAGTATAAGAATATATATGTGTATATATTATATAGGTACATTTAAAATAATAATAAAAGGAAAAGTTTTTTCATCAGTCTTAGAAAATAGAATAATGCCACTACCCTCCAAGCTCTGCATCTCCTTACCAAAACACTTTTTTCTTTAAAAAAAAAAAAAAAAAAAAAACCTTGCTATAGTCGACTTTACAATTATTTTAAATTTCAATTATTAAATATTATTTGAGCAGTTTAAATGATTTTCAGTATATGATAGGAAAAAATAAAAGAGCTCCAGGTTCCCTAAGGTCGGAGTTTTTCAAACCTTGATTCAAACTCACAGCATGCACAGCATTCAGGGATGGCCCTCTACATGGTCCCCATGACATGGGAGACCAAGGGGACCATGTGAACATGAAGCTCATGCTGCTTGCTGTGCCGGAGTAATAAAGTCCTTGAGAGCAACATGTTGTTTAATTGATCTAGTCTGGTCTGGCTCCAGTCTGCAGGTTGAGTTCAGGTCTGTCTTTTGTCCTTCCCATTCTCCTTGGGACACTGGCTAGCAGAGGGACATTATTCTCTGGGCAAAAGGAGGAGAGCAAGAGGATAAGCTCAACCCCACGTGCACATTTCAAGACCCGCATCTGCTCATATCATTAGCTAAAACAAGTGTCACGTATCCAAGCCGTGGGCTAAGGAAATATATCCTGTTTTTATTAGGAGGAATTGCAAAGGCAAATGGCAAAAGACATGAATATGGAGAAGATTAAAGAAGTGGGGATCTTAAATCCACCTCCCACATCTAAGAAACCACTGAGCAGTTCTGCAGAAAAGAGACATGATTTTCTTACAGCTTAAATTGCTGCTGTAAAGGAGAACAGATTTAAAAGGGGCAGGAGAGGTCTGTTATTAGGCTCTTGAATATCCTTTGCAAACCTTGACATTGTCGTACTTAAATTTGCTTTCAACTTTAGTTTGGTGTAAAATTTTATCTCCTGTTTGTTCTTTGTTAGATTTTTGTTATAAGTCTAAATAGCAGCAGAATAACGGCAAAGAATGTTCAGTAGTTCTGCTTTGTGTGTGTGTGTGTGTGTGTGTGTGTGTGTGTGTGTGTGTGTGTGTGAGAGACAGAGAGAGAGAGTGTGTGCGTGTGTGTGTGGGTGAAAGTAGGGAGCATAGCTGTTCTAAGCACTGATTTGGGGGGTCTGATAAACCTGGTTTTCAACCACAGCTCTTTCAGTCAGAATAAACGTGACCTTGGGTAATTTACTTGACTTTCTGTGCTTTGATCATTTTTTTCTATATAATGAGAATAACAATAGTAATACCACCTCACTCAGGGATTAGCAAGAAGATTCTAAAAGATAATGTATGGGAAGCGCTGTCCTATTGTTTTGTCCATAGCAAACAGTTAACACACAGTAGCTGTTACTGTAATAAATATACTTCAATATTTAGCATTATTATGGCCAGATTACAGGTAATAAAAAACTAAGAAAGATGTGGCCACGTAATCATAGCTGTATTAAAGACAAGCTTTAGAAGTAGTTCAATTATGCAGCAGTTTCATAACATGCAAATACACCCGCAGATAAAGGCTGACTGAAATGAGTTAATATCCGTTTCTATAACATTGCAGTACAAAGACGGATATACTGTTCTATTTGGGGTTTAGCATATCCCAGCATATCATTTTCCTTTGCTGAACTTCTTTCCTTGCAGCATATATGCTTGTTTGTTTTGCAAAAGACTGATTGAGCTGAGGAAAGGCGATTGGTCAGGCAGTCAAACAAAAACCAACAACCACCAAACAGACACCAAGCTAGTCTCTGGAGAAACAATAGCAAAGCTTGAAGTGAACTGATTACATAGGTAAATCAATGGAAATGAGACAAGGCACACTCCAGTTATGTAATCTTCAAATTGCTACCTGTCATTGAGCAACGTAAGTGGGGTTGCATAGGCAGATTGGAAAAATGAACCCAAGTTACCCTTTCTGTGCACACTGCCTGTTCCCTGGATGGGAGTAATCTGCCAGATGGAGACTTAAACCATCTTTCTGTCTTCTTTCCATGTAAAGAATAGGCATTTGCGTGGATTTAAGAAATACTTGTTGAAAATGAATGGGAAGCCTGTTACCGTGTAAGATGCTAGGGAGCGAAATGAACACACTTGCTGTCGGGGGCTCCTGACATGAACATGCACACACCTGGGGGCTCCTGGGACAGTGGGAAACACACCTGAAGGGCCAGCCTGAGCCAGGGTTATACTTCTTGGGTAAGGGAGCTCCTTGAGGACAAGGCTTTGCTTAAGCAAACCTGGAAGCTATGGTATTAAATTAACTTATCAGGAGCCATTGGAGTATGATAAAAAAAATTTAGATTCAGAAAGACTTAGCTTTAAATCTCAGCTCTGTCACTCAACAGCTACGTTGCCTTGAGCAAAGTATTTAACTTCTGAGCTTCAATTTCCTCATCAGTAGCATTAGGGTGATAATAGCATTTATTCTATGGAATAACTGTGAGAATCGAAGAGATAAAACGTCCAGTCTACGATAAGTGCTCAGCAGAGTGTAGCTGTAAAATATTAATGTATTACTGACTTTTCATGTCATTGTGATAAAAGCACGCAGGTGTTGCAGTCAGCTGAAGCTGATCAGTGCAAGGGTTCTGGGGACAGATGGGCCCGGGTTAGGTCCAGGTTCTGCTTTTTCCTGCAGCATGACTTTTTAGGCTATATTTTATAATCTAAGCTTCAATTTCTTCATCTGTGAAAGGGGGATGGTAGTAAGACTACCTTTCTCACAGGTTTGTTTTGATGATTGAGGTAAAGGGCTGAGAGCAATGCCTAGCACAAAGGTTAGCTTTTGTTCATAGGATGTTGCTAGGGTGACATTATGCTCCTTTCTTCTGAGAGTCAGTGATTCTATTACCGAGAAGGTGGCCACTTTGGTAGTAAACTGTGTGGCTAAGAACATGGATTTTGGTGCAAAGTCTGGATTTTTATCCACCTCTCTGTTCCTTGCTAGGGGTCTCTTTAGGCCTCTATTTCCTCATTTGTAAAATGGACGTGATAAAAGTATCAATCACGCTGTTTCTCTGAGGGTTAAAGAATGTAATTAATATTAAACACTTAAGAGTTGATACATAGTAAGTGCTCAATACATATAAGCTATTAGTGTTGCCTTAAAACCCATAATCATTTAGACAAAGCGTTCATGGTTTGACATAGAATGCCCAAAGACAAGTGTCTAACCCCTTCCAGTGGCTTTTGCTACTCAATAAAATCTTTGTTTTCTGTTACTTTACTAATAAGAAAGCTTTAGAAACAAGCATTCCCTAACCTAGCCACATCATGACAGACGCTGGAAGGACATAAGCAACAGAACTTACAAGGCTTTCATGTAAGGACGAAGATATCTAATCCAGAGACATGAAAGGCCATAGCCAAAGTCTTAGGCCATTTCCTTCTGGAGGTGAAACAGGAACCCATTTCTCCTGATGCTCAGCCTCAGGTGGTCCCTGAACAGAGCAGTTCAAAAACCAAGTGAAAACCACAAGGGACACAGGAAACAGGAGACCTGGGTGACTGAACAGGGGAGGGAAAAGAGGAGCTCTTGTCTGGCCCTTTCATCCATTTTGGGTGCTATGCAGCGTAGACTCGTGATGAAGAGCAGGAGCATAAAGTCAGGCGGAATCCAGATTTGCTGTATTTATACCTGTGAAAACGTGGCCAATCAGCTTAACTCTACAAGTCTCAACGTCTGCACCTGTAAAATGCATCCACTTGCAATTTCAAGGATAGAATGAAATGTTGGTAAAATGCTCAGGATAATCCCTGACAAAGTGAGGAAGGAGTTCAATAGATGGTTAACTTTGTTACTAGGAAGAATCGTGGAAAGATGGAAAAATGAAGGAGAAACGATTGGATAGAACATAAGTGAATTCTTAGCTCATGGAAATTTAAAAATATCAGATCACTGTGCTTTTTAAGTACAAGATTTTTATGTCTTTAAAAAAAATGCTGACTGATATTGGGGATTATAGATCAAAATATTCCATCTACATTCTTACAAAGTCAGTCATTCACTCAATTATTCTTCATTTTTTTGAAATGTAGTTATTCACCACTGGAGTACCCAAGCTGGACTTTGAGACGGTGACACTCTATTCCCTGACAATCTATGCCAAAGACAACCAAGGGGCAGCAGCCTCACAGACCATTTTAATCCAGATTGCAGATGTGAATGAACCGCCCACCTTTGCTGGATCTCTTGCCCAGGGTGACCAAGGTACAGAGGCTCTTCTCTTGGGGGAAGAGGGCTCCGGTGGCTATGTCTACATATGTGTCCCTTGTTCTGTGCCCTGTGCCTCTTGTACTCTCAAAACATCATGGCTATCATAGTGATAAGAATGACAGTAACAACAGAAATGATGAATGGCTGACACTTATTGGGCATTATGTACTAGGCACTGTCCTGAGAGCTTTAACTGGACTACTTATTTAACGCTCACAGCATTAGAGATAAGTTTTACTCTTATTTCCATTACATAGGTAACAGAAAGTTGAGGTAACTTTCTCAGTGTTGCAAATTATTCATTTATTGTTTGATTGTGTACTACAAATTATTCTCTTATTTGTGTGATTATTTAATTAATCATGTGTCTATATCATTAAGCTCGAAACTTCACCAAGGACAAGGACCATGCTTTTTTGCTCCTTCTTGCTCTGGTTTTTTTTTTTTTTTCCACCATGTATGTATCTCTTTCACTTTCTCTCTTTCTAATCTCTGTCTCTTTCTGTGTAGTCAAATATTTAATACCTACATGTTTTCTATTGTATAAGAAAACACATTAGCGGCTCAGATGTTAGAGTGACCACTAACTGGAGAGAATTACTTGTCCTGTCTAAGCCTCAGTTTCTCCATTGATTAAACTGAGATATTAATCCCATCTTGATGAGGCTCACTTGAGATAGGGTTTTAAAGTGCTAAGCATAGTGCCAGGAACACAGTAGGTGCTCAGTAAATATCTCCCTTATTTTCCATCCCCAAGGCAGATGGTAAAGTCCTCCTGGGTAGATCCAAGGTGAAATTATGCTCTTCTGATTTCTAAAACTGCGAGCTTGGTGCCAGAGTGCTTGTGGAGACCTGATGAGCCTTTGCTCATCAGATGAGCACGTCCTGGCTACTGTCTAAGTAGGCCTGTGGACCCCTTTGCTGTCCACAAATCCTGTTTTCTTGGCAAAATGGTGCAGCACTTTCCCCTGGGAGGTTCTTCCCCTCAGACACTTAAGGATTTTTTATTGCCTCAAGGTTCCTGTTCCTTGGAAGAGGGATTCCACTTGCAAATTTGCAAGTTTGTATCCCTCACTGTTTTGAAAACATACAGGAAGAGAGCAAAATTAAGAACAAGGCACACTTTAATAAAATAATTAGGCAATATTAATGTGACCTTGAGCCAGTTACTCAATCTTTCTAAACCTTAGTAAAATGGAAATAATAATAAAGTCACCAAGATGTTAAGTGCTTAGTAATTAATAAGCACTCAAAAATGTTCAGCATTTTTCCTGTTTAAATGTATAAATCTCATTGCTCTATACCTGACACATAATAGACACTTGACAAATAGTATATTATTATTATTATTATTATTATTGGTTTAATAGGAATACCCCTATAAAAACATCTGTGCTGAGCAAGTGCAATACCTTACGTTTTATCTAAAATCCAGGACTGGATGAGGGGTTTTGGGCTTATGGTGGTGATGCTCATTCAAGCACATCTGTTGTACATTTTCTGGCAGTTACTGAGATTTACATCCTGGAAGATACTGCTCCAGGCACAGTCATTTACCGAGTGGCAGCCAATGACCCGGAGGATGCTGCTTTGGAGGTAATTTATGCTTTGGGACAGAGAATAACAGTGTCTAGTGGTTTTTATGTGTGATTGCATTCAAATATAAAGCCATGGAAGCAATCAAGTCAATTATACCCACAATTTAGTTTTCAAATATACCTTTGCCTCAATTACCATAATACTTTACATGAAAATGATTAAGGTCTGGGTAATTGCTTCCCTTCTAGTACATTCTATCCTGTGCAGGCTGACCCAACTGAATCCTTAGGTAACTTTAGCAAAAGATGTCAAGACGTTTCATTTTGTTCTTAGGAATCTTGGCTGTATGCACAGTAGAGAAAGAATCCAGCTTTCTGGCAGAATTAATTTGTATTTCAAAACTCTAGGTCTTGTCTTCAGATTTTACAATGCGCTAGATGGAGACGAAACTATGAGCTTGGTACCAAGAGGCTTGGGTTTAAGTTCTTAGTCTACCACTGCAAATCATCACTGAACATTTCTGCTTTGCTGTTTCCACTGTAAAGTTGGGAAAATGATATCTGCTTTGTCTTGTCTCAGATTGCTTTCTCTCATAATTAAATATAATATTTGATTATGTTTCTATGAACATGAAAGTAGTTTTTAAACTGTAAAACATCTTGCAAATGACAGACTTTATATTAATGTCTTAATTTTTGATGCCATATAGAATGGTTATGGCATTATTAAACTATAATATTTTTAGCTAATGAATCGGTAGACAAGAATATTGCATCTTTAATTTTTAAGGTTGTATTACTTTCCCCGACTGGCTAAAAATGACAGATTGTACATGTTGATGTTGTACATTCAATATTTACAACTTTTGTAAGGCTATTCGACACTTGCTCGAGGCAACTTGAGTCATACAAAAAATTTTAAGCAGTAGATGTCCACTAATATTTGAGATATTGTGCACATGGTTTTAAAAAGTATTGAGAATACTTGAATAACTACACAAAGGAACACTGCTGTTGTCAAGCTTCCCCACACACATTTGTCTCCTCCTTCTCCCAATAGTACAATGCCACATCCAGGAGGGGACTGGAAAGGTCACAGCTTTCTTTACAATATGCAATTAAACTAGCTAATCATGTGTATTGCTCCAAATCAACATGTTCAAGATTGCAGAATTGAAGGCAGCACTGAGTAGCTCCAGCCACACAGGAATCAGATATCATACCACAATTGCTTCCTGGTGTTCTCCATGGCAGCTCACCCTTCTAAAATGTTGACATTATATGGTATAAAACACATTGCAGCCCAATAGGGTTTAGCTGTGACTCCAACGTACAATCAAAATGACTTACTAGACAATTAATGCAAGTAATTCGTTTCAAATAAAAGACTTCTAAATGCTTGCTCATAGAGATTAAATGCTTCTGGATCCAACCCTACACTTTTCACAGAAGAGAATTTATTCCTGGGCCATATTTGGAAGGCCTATGAAATGTTCTCTGAGAATTTCACCAATCATGGAATGACATTTCAGTGGTGACATAGGCTGTGGACACTTACATTTAGACACACTCCTACACACATCATTCTGATACAGTAGATCAGGCCAGATGCTATTCAAGTACTCATGACTGGGTAACAATATTCATTTGTTTAAGTCTTTATATTGATTCAGAGGAAAACAGGTTCTAATATGAGGAAGAGCTTGCCACTGTTTTGGGGCCTGATGATGATGGTAATGTTAGTTAAATAACCTTAATAACTATTAAATGTTTATTGTGTGGTGGGCCCATACTTTACATCATAGAATCCCCACATTAATCCCTGAACTAGATGCTATTTTTTGCTGTAATATTACCTGATATATCACTAAAGAAGTATTATGTCTTTAATTTATAGAGGAGGAATATGAGGCCCTTAGAAATGAAGTAATTTACCTCAACAATAAGTAGTGGCGTTGTAATTCAAATTCATATCTATCTTGCTCTAAATCTTGCGTGTTTCCCATCATACCTATCATACCCACAGTTCCTAAAGTATTCCACAAAACACACCTTCTACCAGATGCTCCATGAGAAAACTAAAGATCTTGTGATCAACTTATTTTGGGAAATGATGTCTACACATCTCGCCTGAATTAATACACAGCACATTAAATTCCCTATAGAGTTGTTTAATAGAGAGATATTTGTTTAATAAAATTTGTTCCAATTATTTTTCCATGGCACTTTAAAAAATGTGACACCTGTTAACGTCTTATGCAATGAGTAACTAGAACCCACAGAGTAGGAAGATTGTGCTAGATCCCTCTGTAAAGTTGATCTAATATGTTGATCTATCTCTGGAGTTATTAGAAAGATGAAAGATGAAATTCCACAGTCCTTGCTGAATAAATGACAATGTAATGAGTCTGGATTATATCCACATCTAGACCTACCTAATTCCAGGGCCAGGGCTTTTCACACTTCAACATCATTATTACTGTATATTTTAAGAATCCCTAATACTTGTTCTGAGATGTAGAAAGAGTGGGACTTCTCATTTTTACAACAAGGAAAAGGAAAAGTTGAACAAAATGAAAATCAGAACTTTTCTTGGACTCCTCAGTGCAAACTGCCACCCCAAAATCTGGAGTGACAGGTAAACCGAGGACTGATAGCCAACCTCTGCTTATTTGGCACAGAAGCTTCTGGAACCATAGACTGGTGGGAAGATTTACTTGGTAGCTTTGATGAATTACTGGAGGCTAAGTGTGGACTAGCAGGGGAGTGAGAAACTGTCTGTCACAGTCTTGTGGGGGTAGTCCTTGACTTTCATAAGTTTTACCGTTATGAACTCTACCAGGTTCTCACAGTAAAGATCCAAGAAAGAACACCTTGTGTCTCTGGGAGAGGGAAGAGAAGATAATCATTGTGAAATAATTTCAGAGTTTTCTCCATGACAAAGGCCTGCTTTCCAAAGGAAAAAACTTTGCCTGAACCTTATATTATCTGGGACTGATCTACCATATTTTATATATGCACACATACCTGCATACACACACATACCCCTAGACATACCATATTCAAGCCTCAGAAACCAAAGAGAGAGAGAAAATCTTGAAAGAACCCAGAGGGAAAAACTCCTTACCTACAGAGGAACAGAATAAGAATTACAGCAGACCTTTCATTAGAAACCAAACAAAATGAGAGGGGCATGAAGTATTTAAAATGAAAATTTATTTAAATTTAAATAAAATACATCCAATGAAATTATATCAAGTCATTAAATTCCATACCTTAGGTATACCCAATTTTAAATTGAGGTCAAATACACCTTAAACAAACAAAAAAGCAAAGGAGAAATAAAGACTTTCTCAGACAAACGAAAACAGGAAATTCATGACCACCAGACCTGTCCTGCAAAAAATGTTAAAGGAAGTTCCAGGGAGAAAGAAAACGATATGGCATAAAAACTTGGATCTGCATAAAGAAAAGAAGGACATAAGAAGAATAAATGAAGGTAAAATATATATATTTCTCCTTTTAGTTGATCTAGAAGATCACTTTATTTAATAGTAACAGCATATTGGGTTATTATATCATGTGCACATGTGAAATGAATGATGAGGAGAAACTGGAAATAAGAACTGTCTTATAAGATACCCAAACTATCTCTAAAATTATATAGTGTTATTTGAAGCTACACTTAGATTATTCAAAATTATATAATGCAAACTCTGAGGCAATAACTAGGAAATTTTATTTTAAAAAAGTATAATTGATAAACTCAGAGAGGAGACAAAAATACACAAAATGATCAAAACAGAAAAGAGGCATGAAGCATTTTTACTGTGCACTGAGAATCAACTTGTCTGGGTCTGGTGTTATAGAATACTCATGCAAGTAAGTTACATGAAGTGGATTTGTTACTTACAGATAGGCAGCAAGGGAAAACAGAAACCTAGGCTTTATAGTGAGCTGGTCTGCTGAAAGCTCAAGAAAGCTGCCCAGTGTGGAAGGAGTGTCAACTACATGCACCCCACTTTCACTGTAGCCAAGGGACCCTAAAATGCAGCCTGCTTTGGGTTTTATATCCTTAAGTCATGCAACTTGCTGGGATAAAGTGTTGAAGGACATCCTGTTTCTAGGTGTGGGAACTGGAACAGAGCTTGGGCTGTATTGGCCAATTTTCCCTTATCTCAGGATGTTACATTGCTAGCACATTCTATAATTATTCTTAAAAACTACAACTGAGAAAGGGGAGAGAACCGAATCAGTCCAAGGCCACCCAAAGGACTGTCCAGCAAGAGGCAGCATAAAAAAACAAAGAACAAATGCAATGAACAGAAAGCAGTTACCACCATAGTAGGTATTAACTGAACTAATACAAATAATCTAAATGCACCAATTTAAAGACAGAGATTATCAAAATGGATAAAAAGAAAAGCAAAGCTCAGCTAAATGTTTCTGTAAGAAACTTATTTTGAATGTAAAAGCTAACATAGATTAAAAGTAAAGATACAGGCTGGGCGCAGTGGCCCACGCCTGTAATCCCAGCACTTTGGGAGGATACCTGAAGTGAGGAGCTCCAGACCAGCCTGGCCAACATGATGAAAACCTGTCTCCACTAAAAATACAAAAACTAGCCAGGCATGGTGGTAGGTGCCTGTAGTCCCAGCTACTTGGGCGGCTGAGGCAGGAAAATCTCCCTGGGTATTCTCAACTTTACGCCAACTCTTAATGGTATACCTTATCCATACTACAAACCCCTCCTTACCTCAGCCCATGTGACCTTCTTACCCTTTCTGGCTCAGTGGTGGGACAGTAGTGGTGGCAAGGAGGTAGCATGTTTTTATTTGATTTTAGAGACAAGGGTCTCACTCTGTCACTCAGGCTGGAGCGCCCTGGCATAATCATAGCTCACTGCAGCCTTGAACTCGACTCAAGCAATCCTCCTGACTCAGCCTCTCGAGTAGCTGGGATTATAAGGTATAAACCACTGAAACTGGCTCCCGAAGTGTCTTTCTTATTACTTATTACGTCAAAAGTCAGTTTGGAAGTCTGAATATAGCATCTCACTGCAATTCTGCTTTAAAACTCCTATTTCTTCAGGCAATGTAGATGCTTCTGGAAAAGAAGTAGAAGACAATTATCTCACTTAAGATTTATTGTGTCTTTTTCTGTCTTTTGTTAAAAAACTTTATTTATTTATTTATTTTTGAGATGGAGTCTCTCTCTGTAGCCGGGCTGGAGTGCAGTGGTACAACCTCAGCTCACTGCAACCTCTGCCTCCCGGGTTCAAGCGATTCTTTCACTTCAGCCTCTTGAGTAGCTGGGATTACAGGGGCACACCACCACGCCCGGCTAATTTTTGTATTTTCAGTAGAGACGGGGTTTCACTATGTTGGCCAGGATGGTCTCAGTCTCTTGACCTCGTGATCCGCCCACATAGGCCTCCCAAAGTACTGGGATTACAGGAGTGAGCCACCATGCCCAGCCCTTTCTTAATGATAAAATAAATTTATTCTCTAAAAGTTGCCTTTCAAAGAAGTGTGTTTGCTTTCATGGGTCTATGAAAACCGATCATTAGCTCCTTGTAAAAAAAAAGCCCAGAGTTTCAAGGCAAGCATCATGGTGGGACAGTGGAGAGAGATGAGAGTGAGGGGAAGATTGGAAGGATGAGGTTGGAATGTGATAGGGCTGTTTTCATAAAATGAGGTTTAGTATCTCTAGTTCAGCATAAACTGTCTCATTCAAGATACTCAAAGTTGGTGACAAATCTTAGAATATAGATCTTGAAATATATAGTGGCATTCTAGTAATATAGTTTTATTTTCCTTTAGGCATTATTACATATTAAGAAGTAATCAGCTAGATCAACATTCTAAAAACTTGTTGAATTTTTTAAAAAATTTCAGTAAAGAATAATTTCTGAAAATTTCACAGTAGCCCTTAAAAATGACATACCATTTAATGGTAAACATAAATCTACTTCTATAGTTTCACTTTTTTCCCTTCTTTGATTAAAATAAGTGTAATGATTCAATGTAGGCCACAGAGTACTATAAAAATAAACAGTATTTTTCATCCAGTCAAGTATATTGACTGAAGACTGACAATGATATTTTTTACAGGAAAGTGATATTTGGAAATTCTAAGAGGCAAATTAGTGATGAAATTATCAAAAAAATTTAACAATTACACTACAACAGAGCTTATAATTATGAGTCTTAGGATTTTAATTATATGACATCTTATGACTCAGCTGTAAAACAAACATTAAAGTGGGGAAAAAAATGAGTCTAGAGTTAGAAAACACAATACGTAAATTTTTACTTTCAGGGTTAGAAAATATAATACATAAATTTTTGCTTTATACTTTCAGGTGGCAATTTTTAATGGATTGTTTTTAAGTATAATCATTTTAAAGAAAAGGCTCAGCTTCTTTGAATAGTATCTACATTTTCAATTTTTGTAAGTTACACAGGTAGGGGGAGAAATATATGCCAATGTTGGAAATACTAGGTCATGTCATTTCTGTACATATTTTTCACGTAAAGTTAATAATTAGGAAATTATTTTTTTCCTTTCATGAGATTCACTCAGAGATGGTATTAGGACAGTTGTGGTTGTAACTAAGAGAAAACTGGATGGAAATGAAATGTGTGGCTGCAATACCTGAAAAGTCCATGGGTGTAGATTGGGTTTCTGGCACAGCTGAATCCTGAGTTCATATGTTATAAGCAGGATAATACAAGTAAACTCTGGAGTTTACAGTCTATTGAGGAAAATTGATAGCAACTAAGCAACCAATAATTGATAAAATGTCAGACAGTAAGTGGTATGGGGGAAAAAAGCAAGGCAAAAAGAGAGAGCAATGGGGAGATGGTTGATAGCGTGTATTGTTTTGTATTGGATAGTTAGGTTAGACCTCTTTAAGGAAGTGACTGTGATCAGAGACCTGAATGAAGTGAGGGAGGGAACCATGCATACATCTTGGGGTAGAATATTGCTGACAAAGGCCACAGCAAGTGCAAAGGCCCTTGTGGAAGGCACCACAAAGATACCAATTTGATTAAAGAGCAAACAATAAGTGGGAGAATTATAAAAGTAACATTGGAGAGTAGCCAGCAATCAGATTTCATGGGTCCTTTTAAACGTTGGTAAGAACTCTGGATTTTCTTTTGGTTAATGTGGAATCGATCCCCTTGGAAATTTTTGGTAGGGGAATAAATCACATTAATAACATTTTTAGAAGATCAAACTATTTTGTGTGTGAAAAAGTTGACTGCCAAGAGTCAAGAGTGGAAGCAGGGAGACCGTGTATAGCTGACTGCCGCAGTCCAGGTGAGAGATGATGGGAGGCTGGTCTAGAATGGTGGCAGTTGGAGTGGTGAGAAGTCATTGCATTTTACATATTTTTTTCCAACATTTTATTATAGAAAATTTTAAGTATACCAAAAAGGTGAAAGAGCTGAAAAATGGAAAGAGTGAACACCTATACACCCATCACTAGATTCTATTATTAATACTTTACTGTCTCTGCATTATCATACCATTATCCATTGTTGCATCTATGTTTGAATTCTTCTTATTATATTAATGCACTTCAAAGTAAGTTGCAAACATTGTTACCCTTTCCTCCTAAACACTTTGGCAGTTTGCATATATTTTGGAGGTCATGTTGACAGACTTGACAAATTGGGTGTCTGCTATGATGGAAAGAGAGGGATCAAGATAGTTTCTAAGTTTTTGGCCTGAGCAGCTCATTAAAGAGGAATGGGGTAAAAAAGGAAAATTGTGTGTTTTGTTTTGAACATGTTTAGATTGAGAAGCCAATTAGACATCCAGCAAGAGTAGGCAACCAGATTTAAAAATATGTAGTTCATCAAAGACACGGGGCCTGGAGTGTCAATGTGGAATTACCGGTGTGTACAAAGTGTTTACAGCCTGGAACCAAATGAGATTACCTCGTTGGGGTGGAGTAGAGGGTTAGAAGGAAGAGGAGGATTGAGCAAATGAGATCAAACAGGACCAGTAAGGTAAAAGGAAAATCAGGAGAGTGGAGTGTCTCCCAGGAGTATAGGACTGTCACTGGTAGAGGGTTGTGACTATATGTTGTCCAGGTTCTTTGCATTTTGAACAAAGAATTGGACAAAATGCCCAGCAAAGCAAAGAGCAAATCAGGCAATGAAAGAACAAAAGCACACTCGACAGTGTGCGAGCAGACCTGAGCAGCAGCTCAAGGGCCCAGATACCGAATCTTCTTGGGTTCAAATACCCCCTAGAAGTTTCCCACTGGCCACTTCCTGCTCACCTCATGTAAATGAAGTGGTAACCCACAATTAGTCTGATTGGTTGTCGAAAGCAGCCAACCAGAGGCTGAAGTGAAGTTACAAAGGTCACATCCTGTTCAAATATCTGATTGGTTGCAAAAAGCAACCAATGAGAGGCTAGGGTGAAGTTGCAAAGTTATACTTCTATGCAAATGAAGACTCTGCCTGCAGTCAGTCTGACTGGTTGTGGATAGCAACCATTCAGAGGCTGGAGTGACATTATAGAGTTGCAAAGAAAGACTGGCCCCACAATCAGGCAGATTTATTGCAGACAGCCAATTTCCCACCCGCCATGCAGAAAAGGTAGGGGGTTTGGAATTAGCCTCTGATCCTTTTGTTACTTAGGTATGGAAAGTTAGGGTTTTCCTTTCAATTTAGTTCTAGGAAGTCCGAGGTGAAACAGCCTTAGGTTCCCTGCCTCCAGACCCTATTTTCCTGCCTCAGGACAATGTGTTTCAAATAGAGATTGGTCAAGTGCAGTTGAGATGTTGATGGAGATGAGAACTGAGATCACTAATCACTGAAGTGGCAAAATGCTAATTGCTAGAACTCAGACAAGTACCTGGCACATAGGAGGTGTTCAATAAGTGAATGAATGGAGATCTTTGGTGACCTTCATAAGTGGGTTCATTTGGTGAAGTGAGAATGAAAGTCTAATCGGAGAAGTTTCAAGAGAATGAAAGGTGAGGAAAGTACCAATAACAAGCAGAGACAACTTTCAAAGAATTTTCCTAAAAAGCAGAGCAGGGAAATAGGATAGTACCTAAATGAGAATTTGGAATCAAGGGAATTTTTATTTTGGAATGATGAGAAATATTATTGCATGTTCTATATGGATAGGGATAATCCAGTAGAGAGGAGAACACGAATAATACAGGAATTAGTGACAACAGCTGGAGTGATGGCATCCAGGCATGAGTGGAGGGCCTGCTGTCAGAAGCACAGTTTGTTTAGAGAAGCAGGGAGGAAGACAGGGTATAAGGGGACATTTGCAAAAAGGCAAGTAGAGTAATTGTATGTTCATTCTCTTGCCCTTCCAACAATTGTGTGTGTGTGTGTGTGTGTGTGAGAGAGAGAGAGAGAGAGAGAGAGAGAGAGAGAGAGAGAAAGAGACAGGGTCTTGCCCTCTTGCTCAGGCTGGAGTGCAGTGGCATGTTCATAGCTCACTGAAGTCTCAACCTCCCAGGCTCAGGTGATCCTCCCATCTCAGCTTCCCAAGCAGCTGGGACTACAGGCACATGTTACCACAACTGGCTAATTTATTTTTATTTCTGTGGAAACAGTGTCCTGCTATGTTTCCCAGACTGGTCTCAAACTCCTGGGCTCAGGCAATTCTCCTGTTTGGCCTCACTAAATTCTGGGATTACAGGGGTGAGCCACTACACCTGACCAATAATTATTTATTGAGCACCTATTTATCCCAAGCAGTGTTCTAAGAAGTGGGGCTTTAACAATGATATAAACAGATAAAAGTCTCTGCTCTCATGGAGTTGGTATTCTAGTGGTAGGAAGATCGCTCATATATTTTGGTATATCAGATGCTTCCAAGTGTGATGGAGCAAAATAAAGCAGTGAAGGGGATAAGGAACTGTATAGGGGAATGGTTTGCAATTTTCAAATGATAATCAAGGATTTTAAATAGAGTGGCAGTGGATATTTTCTTCTGATTGCTTCTACTCAGTGAAATAAGAAATGAGGACAGCAGCAGAAAGTTAGGAGAGGGGGAGAGTGTGGGGAGTGCTGGAGACTGGAAGAAAGGGAAAAGGGCATGAATTTGCTGCCTCCAAAAGAAGGAGAGGGAATTGTCCATAGGCATGTTAAAGGGAAAGGAAACATTCAGAGAAGAAGTGGAGGATATAAGGGAGATTTCTGATGGGAGACTAAATTTCTGAGGACACACTGAAAGGGTTTGATGAAATCAGTGGGATAAGCAGTCCTGGTGATGAGGACTGAACTTCCTGGGATGACTGAGGTATGTGAGGTATGAAGGACATGTCCTGGTGGTTGCTTAAAGGTGGCCGGAGGTAGATAGTCGGCACTGATTATAATTTATGCTTGAGACTAGTCTCAGGATGTTTAAATGGTTGATATAGTCATTGCCCCTGAAGGAGAATAATCATGGCTATCTTTTGGGAAGGAGAAAGAGCTCTTTGGGGTTTTCTTAAAACTCCCTGCAGTCAGTGTCAAGAAGGAGAGGATGTGAAAGGGGTGGGAACCCACCCAAGAAGTCACTATAGAGGAATCCATAATTTAAGTCTATTCACAGAAGTAAAATGAAGATTTGTCAATGGTTAACCTGTTCAAAGTAAACAACCAACAAAACAAAAATGTTTTACTGTTCATGCAATACCACATCACTTGGATAGTGCCGACCCACTCAAATCTTTTCTCATATTTATTAAAAAGATGAGATTACCTAGGGACGCAAACCTTTTGCACCTAGTAGAAAAACTAACTCTTTGGGCTACTTGATGCCAATTTACATAGCAAGCATATGATTTTCTTTTACCTAATTGGTTTGTGGTCCTGTAGACATATCAATGCTCTTATAAAATTGTATTGTCTGTGTTTTTCCTTTACATAAACAGGCAGTGGGCCTTGTTTTTCTTAATTCATGGTAGACTCTCAGGAAATGTTTGCAGAATCACTTGAGAGATTAATTTCTGTGTTGTTCCCAGTGTCCTGGTCTTTTACCCTAACATCATCTTAAAATTTTGTCTTTTTGTGACACCAAGACAAAGGGGGGAAAGGTTTGAGTCATATGATATGATGTTAGAACATTTTGTCTTGTGATGAAATATCATTTAGTTTAGGCATACAATGGCCAAATGAACTTGAGAATGGAGGCAATTATCTGGGGTATTCAAGCTAAAAAACAATTTGGCTTGAAGTAGCTATATCACTATGGAAAAGTGATTTTAAGAATAGCTTTAATTATCTAGAAAATATCTTTAATTCTTTACACGAAAGTCAGATATTTGGAGAAAACCACAATCACAGTTTAAACAAATATTTTTGGGGCAGTTGTTTACTTCATAGTTGCACAACTTGCAACATCCTCCACAAGATGGCATGCAAGTTTGTAACATACCATAGCCAGTAGTCACGTCATTGCTAGATCATTTTGCAGCAAGCAATAAAGTCAGAACAATTGCACAATGAATTATTATTTTCTGTGTTACACACTGCAAATGTATACATTCTGGCAATGTTTTCTATAGGTAAAGATGATTCTTTTACAGAGGTATGTGTGTCTCTGAGTGTAATTATTTGATGGAAATATAAAAAGAAATCAATAATTTAAGTCTTTTTATGCAAGATGAAGATTTGGTGTCAATTAGCATGTTTAAAGTCAACAGTTTGTTGAAGGCTCAAGACAAAACAAACATCTGCAGCTCATATTTGGAAAAGAAATTTTTAAAAGACTAAGGAAATTAGGAATAAGGAATTATAATAAAATACTTATTTTTAGGAGGATTTATTTCATTGTTTTAAGGTATTCCTGAAAATATTTCCTGGAACAGCTGAGAAATAGCATGGCAATTCATGCTGAATATTACTGTGGTTCTTTACCTTGACTACAACAATAGAACCAAGTGGGATGCTTTTAATAAAACACAAATGCCAGGGTTCCTTCGCAGACCAATTAAATCGGAATCTTTGGGGGTGGGCCCAAGCATGAGTATTTTTTAAAAGCTCCCTAGGCGTTCTGATGATACCTCATGCATCAGAGTTTACTGACGGTATTGATTGCTTTCTCATTTGCTCATGGCAGGCATCACTAATTGAACCTGAGCTCACTTTTTCTTTCGGTACAGTGCTCTGGGTAGCCCTTACCAATCAATTCAGAGATGAAAGGAAGCCCACCTGTTATCAGAGTCACCAAAGAATAGGGGAGGGACAGAATTAAATGGTACTCACATATAAGGTGATTGATTTCTTAATGTGGTAACTAACTTTGCTTTCTAGTATGATTCGGCCAACCAATTATTTCAGCTTCTACAAGAAAGGAAGTTTCAGAGAATGCAGAGGACAGTATCCATGCTCTTCCCACATCCCTTTGGATACTTTTTGCCGTTTTTGTGTGGTGCACCCCACTCCGTACCAACTTCAATGTGCTTCTGCTTCCATCAGCCAGAAGAGACGTCTGCCTTTGGGTGTTCCTTGCAGATTGAAAAGCGAAAAGTACATGGGAATTTACATCTCCCTGGAGTAACCTATAACCACTGAATGAGTATGAAAGCCCCATCCCTTTTCCTTGTGTGGAGACAACTCTAAGGCAGAATGTGCACTCCTGAGCTTGCCAATAGGGCCAAGCTAAAGCTGCATCTGTGGGACTTTGCGATCACATTTCGCTTGGCTTCCTTGCTATCTCAATCCCTCTTCCACAGTTTTTCTGAAGCACTTACTAAATCACTTGCACGCAAATTTTCATCTTAGAGTCTGTTTCTGGGGAAACCTTAAGACACATACCAAAAATTAAGGCCACTGGGCTGCAAGAGAACCTATATAAACCAAGTTTTAGATCATGCAGAGCTAAGCCATCTAATGGGAACATGTGAAAAAATGATGAATACTGGTCTACTCAGATCCGTGAAAGATGCAGGTCTTAAATAGATTATTGGATTGAGGTGCAAAAGGTAGATGTGCTACAGCAAGATCCCAGACATGGCTGCACTGTGAAATTACACAGTTTAACAAATATTCCTTCCCAGGTTATGCTCCCAAAATTCTGATTTCATTGGTCTCAGGTGTGTTCTGGACATTGTCCTATTTAAAGCTCTCCAAGTGGTTCTATTTTATAGCCAAGGTTGAAAATTACTTTAAAAGAACCAGATTTAGAGTACATAAATATTACTTTGGTCAGCATGTTAGAAATTCACATTCCTAGGCATCCCCTACACCAAGTATTATGATTCAACAGTTCTGTACATATTATATTTATTTTCAGATGCCTTAGCTGCTATCAAGGAAACAGTAAATACCTGGGTAAGTCCACTGAGACCATCTGGCTAGGTCAGGGATGGCAAATCAGATTCCATTTGCATACGTTCTCTTATTGATGGATAGAGTCTCTCAGGAGTGTTGAGAAGGATTCTGAGTCTGGGTTCAGCAAGCAAAACCTTGCATCGAGGTCTCTAGCTTTATAGCTAGCTATAAGTGTATTAGAGTGGTGAATAAGGATTTGTGCTAGGAAGGATGATGCTCTATAGTCGAGTGGAAGTGTATAGGTAAAAAACCATTCCTATTGCTTATAAAGTGAATGTATGAGAGGGATCTAATATACTCTGGAGGAAAGGAAAAATAATTTCATTTGAAGTCTCAAGCTTTCAAGGGCAAGCATATGTCTCATGTACTTTTTTTTTTTTTTTTTTCTGAGATGGGGTCTCGCTCTGTCGCCCAGGCTGGAGTGCAGTGCGGCAATCTTGGCTCACTGCAACCTTTGCCTCCTGGGTTCAAGCAATTCTCCTGCCTTAGCCCCCCAAGTAGCTGGGACTACAGGCATGCACCACCACACCCAGCTAATTTTTTGTATTTTAGTAGAGACAGGGTTTCATCATGTTGGCCAGGATGGTCTCAATCTCTTGAACTCATGATCCACCTGCCTCAGCCTCTCCAAGTTCTGGGATTACAGGCGTGAGCCACTGCTCCTGGTCTGTCTCTGCTCTTGAAACATTGAGCTTTCAAGCAGTTGGAGAGGCTCTAACTTTTCTCATTGTGTTTAACCTGAAATTTGGGCTCTGACATTTCCAATTCCCAAGCTTCTCTAAAAGCAAATAGTCATGGACAAGCCTTTCAGAGAAGGGAATAAAGTGGATTCTGTAGATAAGTCCATCCAGAAAAATTGATGGCTCCTTTTGACACACATTCTCCCCTGTAATCTGTTCTCATGCTTCAGAACCTGGGAGTTGGGTTGCCATTGTTATTTTATGGCTGAAATATTTCTATACTAGCTGATGGTGTCGTTACAGATACAATGGGAGGGGAAAAAAACAAATGAGAAAAGAATCTAAGTTGCCTGCCCCCACAGAGAGCTAATTTCTCATCCCTCGGACTGCTTTCCTGTTGGGGGGAATCTTTCATTTAGGTGGCTTTCCCAGTGATGGCCCTGGCTGCCTAGCAACCACCATCTCCAAACCTCCCCTAAACAACGGCAGGAGTTGTTCATATCAGTGTCATCAAATTTTTTTAAAAAAGAACATTGAATTTTATGAAAAATTAAACCTCACGAAGATGTAGCTTCCTAATTTACATTGCTCCCAAACAATTGTTGACCACTGTGTGACACTGAAATTGAATTTGGAACTGCAAATTTTGGAATGGCTACAAACATAAATGCAAGCATCTTTTAAAAAATTATGCATTTTTATGTGTAACCAGACCCAGTGTGTGTGAGTACTCTCAGGTAATTTAAACACAACCCTCTTCCATCCTTTCTCCGTGAAACAAGCATTATTGTTCCTGCATTTGCTTAAAAGTAAAGATGTGATAGATTTGCCTGTGTTACTGAATGCTAATATTCTACACTGTTCTAAAGAAAGAGCCAACGTCAAGTCCATCTTATTTATATGTATGGAAAAGGATGATATGAATTAAAATGAATCAGAACATGATGATTCATCAGAAAGTCGATAAATTAAAAGGTCACTAATTTCTCCAAAAGATTTCGAGGTTACTTTGCGGTTCTCATGGGCTTAATCTTCTCGATTAAATGATCTCTGTCTACACAATTATTAAATACATAGCACTCAGTGTAATGAACTCCTGATATTAATCCTCTGACAGATTTTTGCCCTGGCTTTTTCTAGTCATTTGATTCTCACCTAGATTAGAGACCCTGACTTCCCCTGCTGTCATTCTTGAGAAGTTTGTCTTAGGGATACAATGAGGGGAACAGGGAGGCACTATGTAAAGTGACTAAAGACTCAGCTCTCAGACTGGGGACAAGCCACTTGAATTTTCTAAGCCTCAGTGTTTCTATCTGTGAGATAGGGATAATATCAGTATCTATGACATAGAGTTATTGTGAGAATTAAAAGATGACATATTTGAAGCACTTAACAGAATAACTGGAAGGTAGTGTAAATGAAATACAATGAGAGGTTAAGAAAAGAGCTCGATAAAATATTACCTGTGCCTACACATACAAATTCAGATTAACAGACTTCTCAGTATTTCATATTTGTTTCTTCTTCAGCTCCATGACCTCTTCCTCCACAAAAGCCCATCCTTTCCATCAACAAGCAAACAAACCAAATTATCCCTGAGTTCTCATTAAACAGTCAGCATGTTTCTCTAAATGTAAACTCCTTTTTATTTAATTTTAGCTTTGGGTGGAATGTTGTGAGAAACATTTAGATAGCATACTGAATGTAAGAGAATAGGACAATTCATTTTTCATTCTTGAAAAAGAATAAAAACTTGAAAGAACTGCAACTTGAAATTGGTTGAATGGAACATAATTTCATCATCATCATCATGAATGACAAGCATTTACTGAGCATCTATCATGTATAGGATTGGTCAGGGGAGTGGGGATGGGCTCAGAGCACAAAAAGATTTCAGGCCTGGTTTTTAGAGATGCGTGGAATCTTGCCAGGGAAGTAGTTGATGTATCTGCAATATTTTGCTTTCTCTTTACTGCCCAATAAACAGTACTTCATTTCCCCGGAGGGCTCTGGCTTCACAATCGATGGCATTGGAACAATTTCCACAGCAGCCGTTTTTGATTTTGAAAGTGAATCTAGAAGGTAAATACTGCTACTGGGTTTTCATTTGAAATGGCGGTTCTTTGTTCATATTTCCCTTTTCAAGGATATTTTCCCTCATCTGGCCTTAATATGCTCCTCAAATTAAGATGCTTTTAGCGTTTTTTTTTCTTTTTCTTTTAATGAAATCATCACTTAACCTATAGTTGCATGGTGGCTGGTTCATGCCAGACTCGGCTGTTGTGTCTCGTTTCTGTATCACCCTTTTTTCGGAGTGAAACCAAGATTATTTTGGGGGGTGGCATTTGCATCCTGCTGTGGAAGTAGGTGGGCACTCCTCTCTGGATAACTGTGACACAGAATTCATTCAGTGCAAAACAGGATCTTTAAAAAGCTAATGCATCGATGTTTTCTTCTTATATTTTTCACATCTGCCAAGGGGGTAGCCACTGGTTCAAGTTATTATTTTTATTTTTATAGGGATTTTTGTGACCACCTTTTTCAGTCATATATTTTGCATCAATGTGCTTCATAGGAAAGAGAAATGGACCTTTAAACCATATTGCTCCTGAATCTGTTAAGAGATTATTTTCTATTATGAAAGTTGAGGATGGGATATATCCTAAGTGTTAGCATCTTTAGAAGAGAAGTCCAGTGGAGACTAGGTGCCCACACATCATATGAGATTGCCTCTCAGTGAAACAGATTTGGAATTCAAAACCAGGATGTACTTTCTTTTTTTTTTTTTTTTGAGATGGAATCTCACTTTGTTGCCCAGGCTGGAGTGCAGCAGTGCGAATTTGGCTCGCTGGAACTTCCGCTTCCTGGATTCAGTGATTCACCTGCCTCAGCCTCCTGAGTAGCTGGGAGATTACTGGCATGCACCACCACGCCCAGCTAATTTTTGTATTTTTAGTAGAGATGGGGTTTTGCCATGTTGGCTAGGCTGGTCTCTATAATTCCTGACCTCAGGTGATCCAAAGTGCTGGGATTATAGGTGTGAGCCACCATGCCCAGCCAGAAAAAGGGATATACTTTCTTCTGACAGCTTCTTAAAGTTAGCTGAAGAGTATGCCCAAATTTGCATTATTTTAATATAATTTTTGAGTAGAAATTGCCAAAATCTCTATCCATTTTCCTTTAATCCCACTGCTCTGCCCCATGACAAATGATTATTTAAATTATCTTATAATTTGCTCTGGGAATAATGGATTTTATGCATTACGGTTTTGTTTTTCTTTTCTTTTTGGCCTGGTATACCTCATGGAAGAGTGATTATGCACATGCAAGATATAAATCTTTCCTTTTTCTCAGTATCATTTAAATCAGAGGAGCTGACATGGGACAACTTAACCTCTGTATGCAGAATTTAAATAAATAAGTATTTGGCTAAAGCTTTGCAATGGGTTCTCATTAAAGTTTTACAGAGACCACACTATTCCTTAATTTTCTTCTTAGCTGCAGAGCTTCTAAGGTCACTGAGCAGATCTTTAAGTGAAAGTCAAGGAAATTTTGAAAAGCCTCATTGATTTTTATCAGTTCTCTCCTTTCAAAAGAGAGATAGGGGCCATGAAATCACTTGTTCAAATCCCAATGAAAGTGTTAGAAAGGCTCATTGCTTTCTTCCTTCCTTGCTGTCATCAACTCTCTAGCATTCAGCTAGACCTGACGTAACTTGAACTCTTCAGTGCTGCAGATTTTGTCCACACCTTATTCCTTCTATTCTTGTAGTTAAGACTTCCCAGAATTATTTTTAAATGTCTTTATCTTTAACAGTGATTGACTTGTAGTTTTTATCAAGAATATCTCATAGATTGTCTTCCTGTAGGAAAAATTATGAAATAAGAGGGATATTGAAGACTGGGTTAATTTTTAGAACAAATAGAAGAAAAAACAATCAGTTTGGTCTTAGTGGTATATTTCAACTAGATTTTTTTTTTTTCTGAAGGGGTAACCAACTCTCTCAGTTTGGCTGGAACAAAGGAGTTTTCTGGGATGGGAGATTTACAGTGCTAAATCTCTGGACCTGGACAGTCCTGGGAAAATTCAGAGAGTTGACCACACAAGAGCATACTTTATGGATGTGAACATTTATCTTTCCACTAGGATACATTCAGTTTCATAATTTCAAGCACTTCTATATCTCAAACCCCTACACATCCCTGTTAAAATAAAAACCTAGTATTTCCTCATAGTCATTAAATTGTTTTGAAATATTTCCCAGTATTTCCTCATAGTCATTAAATTTCCCAGTCACCAACTTTCCCAGTATTTCCTCATAGTCATTAAATTGTGTTGAAATGCTTTAACACCTTCTCCTTTGCATTTGTCTGTTTTCAAAATTGAAACGTCAGTGTTTGGAAGGTAAGAACCCATAGCCATAAGCTCTGTTTGCTGTAACACACTAAGGATTTTCCCTTTGCCTTTTTATTGTTTATGGAGATTAACAGACTTTTCTAAGTTCCTGCCTGTCCTTTCAACTGACTTGACTGATATGGTCCTTAACAAAATATTAGCCATTTCTAACCGTTAAAATAACTGGCTTGATTGACATTTTAACTAGATGAATTGACTGTTTTAACTGATCAGATTCTACTGCTGTGAAAGCCTGTTTGTTAGTTTCTATAAAATCTCAGCTGTCTTTCTTGTGGCTGCATTTTCAGTTTTTCACTGGTTATTAAAGTGGTTGATCCTGGAGGACTGTTTACAGTTGGAAATCTAAAGATTTTTCTCATCAATGTAAACAATAAGGACCCCATTCTTAGCTGCAGGTAAGATCAAAAAACATAATATTTTAGTTTGACCTTGAAAATTGAATTTGAAAATGTTTTGCAAATTCATTATTAATTGTTTTGGTTTTCTTTGTTATTTTCTGAGAAGGAAAATAAGCAAGTAAGATGTAAACAATCACATTAAGATGTAAGATTTTTTAAAAAGGGTTTCCTTAAAAACTGAAAGCAAAATGGTTTTAAAGTATAAAGTATATTGAAATGGCAGTGGAATGAGGTGTTGTTAGTGCAATATCTTCTTAGTGTCTGACTTGTGCTGGATTATCTCTCTCTGCCCTCAAAGGAGATACTGGCTAATATTATCATCAAGAAGTTTAAAAAACCATATTGCGGGTGAACAATGATTCAGCATAAGAACCAGTAAGAAGCTGGTTCTTACAGAAGGATAAGAGCACAGTGATTAAGCATATAGGCTCTAGAGCCAGTTAGGCTCCGGGTCAAATCATCTCTCAGCCACCTTGATATTTCTTTCTAAAAATTACTCTAATGTCTTACAATTTCTGTTTCCATATCTATAAAATGGGGACAAAAAATGGCCCTACTTCCTAGGGTTGCTGTGAGGAATAAATGCAATAACACTTAAAAAATGCTTAGGAGTCTGTCTAAACTGTAGGTAAGTGCTCAATAAATGGGTTGGTTGTTAAGCTAATGGTCACCATTTCCACTCTCATCATTGCAATCTCCAACCTCCTACTCTTGCCATTGTAAGGTGTGGAAAAGAATAACAGAAAGCAAATGCCACTCTCATAATCTTTCCTTTTTAAACAAGTTTATTAAATATTGAAAATGCTGTCTCGAGTGTGACTTCTATAAACTCAACTTGGCACAATAAAGTTGATATCACACTGGATGAAGAAATTCCAATTGGGAAGAGGATTGGAGTATGCCAGGCAACAGATGATGATAACCTGGGGGATTTAACCTTTGAACTTGATCCAAGGAATGATTACTTTGCAGTTGACAAAGGTAGGTTGATAAATGCTCTTGGCAAATTATATATCCTATTGTATGCTATTACTGTATTCTGTTGGTCTTTATATCTCCTCCACAGAGTTTCTTGGAGGTACATATCAGTCTTCTTCATTTTCAAAACCTCAGCATGAAGCACATAGTAGATGCTTCATAAACATCTGTTGAATAACTCTCTGTGAGATCCAATTCTTTGTTCACTCACAAGCCAACATGTGGCTCCTCATCTGCTTCAAAGAGGCAGTCGTAGCCCTTCACATAACATACCCTTCTAGCATATCTTCTCAGATCTAACTAACTCTACTCTGTGCTTCAGGTCCAAGTTTTTTTTGTGAGAGAGAATTGGATTGGACTTTCTAGACTCACTCATTCATTCCTCATCCAATCAGCTGTGGCTGGGGCTGGGAGAGGATCGGATTGTGTGGCATTTAAGGCTTCCTCTAGAGCTGAGTAAAGAAGAAAGATGGACATCTTAGCACGTAGGCCAGTTTAAGCCATTGTAGCAGATGCTATCAATATCCTACTCATACCTCCTCAGGCCTTAACAATTCAATGCAGCAAGCCCAATTTCCACCTGCTAGTATATGCATTTCTTTGCTTGAGGTATTATTTGGGTCTGACACCTACTCTGCCCTGCTCCATCCCCCAAGAAGTGTTGGAGAAATCCTACCTGCTAGGAGTTCTCAGTCAATGAATGAAGGGAATTGGTGCACTCTAGTTCTTTGCCTCTGTTGTGAGGCAATTTTGAATGTGCATTCTACACTGGTTTCCAGGGATCCCAGTAATATTAAGTTCTAGCTTCCCACAGTAGTGACTTGTTTGATCATACACTTTTTATTGGGAGTTTTCCTTCCCTGTCTCACGTTCTTTATTCCACATAGCTCTGATCACCTCCCAAATAAACTACTTGCACTCAAATCCCCATCTCAGATTCTGTCTCTAGAAGAGCCCCCAATCATGACAGCCACCATCCCCTCTCACCTGAATTAGTGCACATTTCTCTTAACTGGGCTTCTTCTTTCACCCTTACCTCCTCCAAGAATCTCCACGGAGCAGCTAGAATAATTTTTTTAAAAGTCAAATTGGATCATATTCCTCCCCTGTGTAAAATCCTCCTGGGATTTTCCTTTGCATTTGGAATATAATCCAAATTCCTTACCTCACTCCCAAGGTATTTTCTCTGGCCCTTGTATCTTCCTCCGATCTCATCCTGTTCTGTGGTCCCCTTGGGGTCCATTATACTGAAAGCAAACAACTAGGCTGCCTGCCTCGCGGCATCTGCTCTTGTGTTTTTCAGGATCTGACCATTAGACCTTATTTTAAAAAATCACATTACAGTTTTCATTTCTTTAATGTCTATTTGAATTTTATGTTTTGATATTCTCTACACTTGCTTAGTGTTTGTCTCCCAGCCCAGATTATAAATCTGATAAATGTGCAGATTGCAGTTCATTGTGGTATATACAGAATTTAGCACAGTTCCTGGCACATAGTTGGTATTCAGTAAATGTTTGTCGAATGAATAAGTGGATGGATGTGTGGAGAGAAGCACAATGAGTTATGCTCCATGTTTTCATTTACGATGTTCTCTACTGGGAACGATCTCCTATTCGCCACCATTTTCTTATCCTACATATGTCAAGTCCCAAAATAAGGGCCTTCTCTTCTGAAAAGTCTTTTGTGTTCCCCTAAGCCAAAAATAGTTTTGTTTTTATTACCAAGTAACATAATATGATTAATTAGTGTATTTTGGTGATAAACAATTAAAATTGTGCCTGTATTTTGAATTAGTTTCTTTTGCCCTTCCTTCCTTCCTTCCTTTCTTGCTTTCTTTCTTTTTTTTTCTTTCTTTCTAAATGAGACAGTCTTGCTCTGTGGCTCAGGCTGGAGTGCAGTTGTGTGATCACAGCTCACTGTAGCCTTGAACTGGGCACAAGTGATCATCCCACCTACATATGGTTAACTTGTCATTTTTATTTTTGAGGAGATTGGTCTCACTATTCTGCCCAAGCTTGTCTCAAGCTTCTGGCATCAATTGATCTCCCCACCTAAGCCTTCCGAAGTGCCAGGATTACAGGCATGAGCCACCACACGTGACCTGAATCTATTTCTTAATTCTAATGAATGGGGTATAATTTTCACCTTATCTTTTCCATTGCTACATATGTAATAAAGTAATTTTGAAAATGACAGCGTGGGCCAGATTGTAGCAAGATGTGCTGTTTTGTTACAGAGCGTGGTACTGTGGTTACTACTACACGCCTTGATGTGGAGAGAGCTGGGTTTGCAAGTGTCCAGTCCTTCTCCATTAAGGCTTGTGACTGTGACCGGCGGTGTGCAGCAATTCTAGTAACTGCCTATATCCACGGCATTAATGACAACTCACCTTTCTGTGATCGGTACCTCATTAGGTGAGTTGAGATGGGTGGGCAGGGGCAAGTATTCACAGTGGGTAGAGAGCAGAGAGATTGCCATATTTATGGGCCTAACTGGACATGTGGTTAATCATCAAACTGACTCTTGTTCAGCCTCAGGTCATGGTCCTCAGAAATGACCTGTTGGGCCTATTTGTGTTTGTTCATTTTATGTCCCTGTAAAAGAATGCCTGAGACTAGGTAATGTATAAAGAAAAGGTTTAATAAGCTCATGGTTCTGCAGGCCTGTTCAAAAAGCATGGTGCCATCATCTGCTTGGCTTTGAGTGAGGCCAGGAAGGTTTTACTCATGGCTGAAGAAAGGGGTGAAGGTGCCACACTCTTTTAAACAACTAGCTCTCCTATGAACTACCAGAGTGAGAACTGATTCATGGCACCAATCCCACGATTCACAAGGGTCCACCTTTATGACCCAAACACCTCCCACCAGGCTCCATCTCCCAATATTAGGAATAATATTTCAAAATGGGATTTGGAGGGGCCAAACATCCAAACTATATGACTATTCATTACTGCAAGTTGGGTTTCCAGGATCTCACAGTACGTGGTAAAAGTTTGAATTCCGGAACCATAGACTTGGTTCTATCCCTTTTCAGCTGTGTGATCTTTGGTAATTTACTTAAGCTTTGGGGTTTTCAGTTTTTTATTTATAAAATGAGATAATAATAGTACTTACCCTGCAGGATTGTGGTGAAGAATAAACGTTTATTCTTCCACAGTTATATATCCACTGTGACTACAGAATGGTAAGGATTATCTCTCTTGACCACACCATCCAGATGTTCCAGGATAGAACAATCCCAGAGAATTATCTGATTCCCACTCAAGACTTCTCCACTGTTCTTGATCAACTGCCTATCTCAAACAAGTGCCCAGCTGGGTTCAAAAAATACATAATCCCAGAAAATTAAAACAGTCTTACCAAATTCATAGACCCTTTTGGGAAATGGCTTCCTAGATGGTACTCCAAAGTTGATCTGTCTGCTCCAGGGTAAATAGGGCATATACATGCATGCATTACCCAAACGAGTGGACATTTATGGAAAATGCATTACATTTAAAAATAATGTCCATCTAAAGGGATTTTTCTTCTTAAAAAATTAAACAGGCACACACTCAAGGAAGAAATTGCAAAAGATACAGTAGTTGCAAAACTCTGGTGTCATGACCTTGATGAGCCTCCTGATACAATCCATTATGCTCCTAGCTCAGGCCCAGTTGGTTCTGGACAACTCTTTGAGCAAGTGCCAAATGCTGAAAATGTCATCCAGGTGAGAACCAGTTGCTGTAACTCCAGAGAGAGAGAGTCATTTTATGGCCACAGTTAAGATGGTGCTGGTACATTCAGCAAGAGGAACTCTGAGACAGCACAGAGTAATTCAGGGCTCCTCTGCTGTCTTAAACAAATACATTTTTTTTAGAAATAGAGTCTTGCTCTGTCACCCAGGCTGGAGTTCACAGCCTTGAACTCCTGTGCTCGAGTGATTTTCTTGCCTAAGCCTCCCCATTAGCTAGGACTACAGGCATGTGCCACCACACCCAACTAATTTTTAAAATTTTTTGTAGAGACAGGATCTTGTTGTGTTGCATAGGCTAGTTCTGAACTCCTGTCTTCAAACGATCCTCCCTTGGCTTCCCAGTCCTCTGCTGTCTTGCTGGAAGGCATTTGGACAAGTTCTTTACTATCTTGCTGCCTGCCATCAGTTTCTCCTTCTTATAATAAATAATAAGCACCAAGTAATTTGTGTCCTAGTTAGCTGGAGAAATGAATCAAAGGGTAAAAAGCACACTGATTTCCTTAGAGTTAAGTCTGTGTGACTGTGTGTGGCAATGGCTCATTCCTCTGGCATTGGGAGCAGTTGATCAGCTCCTCTTTTCTCCATCCCCTGGAGATTATACACTTTCCACTGGCAGATGATGGACATAGTAAGTTTTCTTTTTCCTTCCCAAGATGGAATTCCGTCATGGAAGAAATCCCTCCTTCTAACTTCTATTTCCATAGGTCTTTATTTCAAAGTGCTAATCTTTGTCAAGTTTCATAACCCAAATATCACCAAGCACCTTCCCTACACTTAGCCAGAATACATGGCTGAGACCATTAGTAACCTTTCTCTTTCTCTGGCCCTAAACCCAGATTTTTGTGGCAAACTCCATAAGCTACAAGCTGAGCTTTTGCATGTATTGTGAATTTTGGAAACTTAGGCACTGAGCCGAGAGATTTCCTGGGTTGATAATTCATTTTGAAATGCAATGACAAACTGTTACCTTTTAAAATGAAGTTTGGATGAAGATGGAGGTTTTGTAAACATGATGCTAAGATTTGGGCCTTCATATGTTCACTTTATATTTGAATAACTATCTCCACTATTACCCACCTCTAATTTATTTTTGTATTTGCATAATTATTCCACAGATATTAAATGTTATTTATTCCTAAGAGCTTTCTTTTATTGCCATAACTGGCTTAGTTTTCCCTGCTAAAGGCTTGCATTATAAATTGTACATTCCCTATCAAATCACTTATTAGACTCTGTTGTAATTGCCTACTTCATTGTTGGTCTTATTAGACTATAAACTTTACACATTTCTAAGTGGTTTATTTTTATGTATCAGCACCTGCTTGGTGTACAGTGGGTACTCAATATGCTTGAATGGATGGACAAATGAGTCAGATTCTAAAGTTTTTTAAACGTAGTTGTTCCTGAACACCTAGGTACTTGGTGTCATATTGATCCATTCCAATTTATGCCAACTAAGATTCATGCCCATGCTACTAAATTAGGGCTGTTTTCAAATCTCTGATAGAGGACTGTCTTTACTGCTACATGCCTAGTGTCTACAACTGTACCTGAAACATAATTAGTACTCAATAGATATTTTTAAAATGACAAGGAAACATCATAATAAGAATAACTTACATTTTTTATAGTGCTTTATCACTTAGACAGTACATTCAAAATATTTTCTCTTTTTTTATACCACACTGAATTTTGGAAAGAAGCAAAATATTTTATCTTTTTAAATATTTTCCCTAAGGCCACACTGTTAACATGCAATAAAGATACAACCCATATTTTATTCATTATTATACAACCCACCATTAACATGCAGTAAAGACAAGATACAACCCATAGCCACGATGCTTTGTCCAACAGTAAGCTACACTGGAAAGAAATCCAAAATGTGCCTTTGTTTCACAAAAACGCCTACTTTTTTGTGTCATTCTGTGTCAGTCTTGGGCATATTCTGATACCATCCCAGTGAAATGAAAATAGTGATATGCTTGACTTTTCCAGAGTGGTGCATTACTTGAAACATGTACATTTAGCTGGGTGTGCAGTGGCACATTCCTGTAATCCCAGCTACTTGGAAGACTGAGGTGGGAGGATTGTTTAGCCCAGGAGTTTGAGAATAGCCTGAGCAACATAGTGAGACCCCCATCTTAAAAAAACAAAACAGAAAACACATATATTTAAAAAAATTGGTCATTTTTGCTGAAATAATCTTGTTTTACAAGGTTGCTAAAAAGCTGGACTATGAAGACCCAGAGATAATTGCAGCTGGACATACCTATGAAATGATGATTTCTGTATTTGATGACCTACGTCCTTCCCATACAGGTAATCTGGATAAACTTTTCAAGGAGCAGTATGTGTCTATGCTTTAGACTCTTCAGTCTGGATTTTAAAATGTAAAGATCCATTATATATGAGGCAGTTTTGTGAAGTTAGGCAAAGGAGGAAGGGAAGAATTAGGTAGACTCATGTTGGAAGTTTTCATTAGACCTGGGAAGTCTCTCTTGCCTCTTAACAATGCCTTAAGGAATACACAATTCTGAAATATCACTCTGGCTAGAGATCCTTGGAGGTAGAAGGGGCAAGTGATGTGTAGGCCTAACTCTTATGCTTTATACTTGAATGACTTTATGCCTAGTAATGCCAGACACTTCTCATTTGAAAAGAGCCAGATGTTGGGCAACATGTAGTCTGAACATATAAGTAATAGGATGTTTTTAAAGTATTTTATTTGAATTATTTCATATGATATATATATAAGCAATATTAATGCAAATCATGAGTTACTTGCTAAGTTCCACAGCTCAGGCCCTTCATGGAGGTGCAGGGCATGGTTACCCCTCTCTGCCATTTGGTCTTTTCATAACTATCCCACCATTTTGGGTCAGCCTGTGTTAAAATGTGTCTTTGGTACAGTGAGATTAAGTCCACCCAGATTGTATGATCATAAAACGCTTGACATTTGTGGATTTAACAGTCGTAGTATTGCTGATTGTGAACTACTTTTTGGTACATATTTGAATTGTGAGCTATAGGTCTAGAGCAGAGTACTTAGAGAGTGGCCCAGTTTAGTTAAACACCTGACACCTGCTTCCCTTTGCTTATTATTCTACACATCAGAACATACAAGTGCCCCAAAGGGTCATTTACATATCCACCTATGTGTTAGCATTTTAAGAGTGAATTTGTTGGCTATAGAGATATTTGTGAAAATAGGAATTCTCAAAATTTTCTGGATACATTTGTTATTAAGGTCGAGCATCTATTGTATTTGGAAAATATGGTAATAAGTAATCAAGCAGGTGGTTAGCATCAAAGATATACGATATGGGTGTTTGGGTTGCAAACATAAGTTTAGTAGTAGAATGTCAGCTCTTGGTAAAGGAGAGCCCAGAATAGGGTGTCGTTTGAGTTTATTCTCTTGTGAGAAGTCTGAATCTTTGGTGGTGATTGCCTGGATCATGAGAAGGATTCTGAGATTGCATCAGGGAGCAATAAGAAAGAGCGCTTTGTCTGTCATGGACGGATAAAAGTGGAGTGATGATCTATACATTTGCAACCAAAGGGAACTTAATGCTGAACTTAATATGTTTGCAACACATCTAGGGCTCGTCAAGTCCCTCTTGACTCATTGATAGAAGAGTTTTAATGAGGCTAAGTCTGCAAAGGTGATTTACATACTTAAATTACCCAACCATGTGGAAAGGTGATGTTTAAGGGATAGGGACTTTAGGATGACACTATGCCCAGAAGTGTCCTTGTTGTGGTTTCTCTGTTCCTAACTTGTGTTCTCATGCAAGAAGCTGATATTGTAGCCCAACTGACCTTTCAGGATGGATACTTTTTCTTGCAGCTGCTCACATTGATTTTCTAATCAAAAAAGAATCTTTCCCTCTCACCAGATTTGAACCTTTCCCCAATATGGAAGAGGAAAGACATTTCTCACAGTAATAAATCCCCATTCTCTCTAGTCTTCTTCACCCCCAACACTTTCAAAGGATGCGAATAAAGGATGCTCGCAACACTGCACAAGTGGTTCAGTACATTTTTACAGGCCAGCCAATTAGTATAGTTTTGAGTGTTTATGGATGCAATAAAAATCATGGCAAAGCTGTAAATGGCATCAGCTGTTGTAACACATAAATGGCATTCATTGTAGGAAATATAGAGGCTTTAACGTAAATTACCTGTCTTTGTGGAATGGTGCTTTTAATCTTTCTTGCAGGGCATGAACACCTTTGGGATTCTGATAAGAGCTGTGAATCCTATCCCTTGAAAATTTCACATAACAACACACACCAAAATACAATGAATGTCAAAGATTCCCTGAAGTAAAGGTTCTATGAAGCACAGATTAAATTTTTTTGTTTGACACACATGGCATGGATTTTCAGTAGGGGCAATACCCACATTCTTTGGAACATGAATTCTGCAAGATAATTTACTAGAAGAATTCTGTGGTCAAACAAGTTTGGGGAGCAAGGCATACCTAGAGATTTATAATACCTAATGACGTATTAGAAACCCGAAAAAGTCTTTCCAGAAAGAATTTTTTTACTGTTTAATTAGGATTCTACATTTGACACATTAGCATCTTAATTGAAGATATTTTGGGAGATCCTGGTGGACATAGCTTGGTTTAATACCCATTCAGTGATTTACAAGTTTTGTGATCTTTGTCTAAGAACTTAACTCTGTGAACCTCAGTTTTCTTGCCTGTGAAATGGGGACAATAATACCAATGGCAAGTGAGTACCTTTTACAGTAAATGTTAATTATTATTTTACTTCTATTAAAAATGTTCCCTGTTTGCAAGTTTCTTGCTTTTATGCTGGGACATCAAATTCCTTCTTTTTGACAACTTTGTAATGATAGTTTAAGCTTGTTCTTCTGAAATACAGAGTTCATTTTTGATAACACACAATATACAAACATTTGGCTGAGGTGAATAAAATGCAATAACTGCTTTTTACTTAATTTTATAGTTTAAACATACCTTGTTGGGCATGATCTCATTTTGTCTTCATACCCACACTGTGATGTAGGAGATTGAAATTGATGTTATTCCTTTTTTTTCTTTGATGAGGGAACTGAGCCTTGGAAAAATTAAGCTAGTTGAAGGCCTCAGAGTACAGGTGAACCATGAATAACATGGGTTTGAACTGTGAAGGTCCATTTATATACAGATTTTTTTCAACCAAATGCAGATCCAAAATATAGTATTCAGTATGCAAAAACTGCAAGTATTAGAGAGCCAACCTTTTTAATCCACAGGTTCTGCAGAGCTGACTGGAGGGCTTGCGCATGTGCACATTTTGTTATGTGCCAGGGCCTTGGAAACAATCCCAGTGTATACTGAGGAACAATTGTGCATGTTCAAGACTCAGCCTTGAACATGGTTTTCTGAGTCTCTTTCCTTTCCACTTTCTAGGATATATATTAAAAGCAGGATTAAGAATGTCATATGCTGGGTTGAGAGTGACGCCCCAACAAACTCTCTAATGGAAGAGATTGTACCCATGAAAAATACAATAAACTGTCTTGTGTGAGATATGTCATTATATATTTAAAATGTATATAAATACATGCCTATTTCTACTACATAAAATAGAATATGACATGCAATACATTATTTATTTTTCACTAAATTGCTTTGGCTAGCACCAAAATTTATTTGGGTTCCTTGAGAACACAGAGTCTGGGAGCAGGGATTACTTGGGAGGAGAGGGAATCCCATTCTAGTTTCAAAATTCCATGCTAAGCCTGTTCATGGGGTCATGGGGAGCTTGTTTGTGGGATGAAACTACAACAACGAAGCATTTATTCAGTGTTCAATTTTACAGTAACTGTGACCATCATTGTGAAGGTTGCTCCTACCAATGACTTCAGCCCTGCATTTAAAGTTGGACACTATTCATTCTCTGTTCCGGAAACGTCAGGAGGTAAGAGATTCCCCAAGTGTATGGTGTTGAAGCATGCAGAGGGAAATGCCTACCACATTTCAAATGAGGAGGCCAATGGAAAAAAGCACGTATATTTACAAAATGCAAGCAAATAGGACAGCATTATGGGATCCCAGATGCTCAAGAATGAGGCACTTTTCACTGGTAACACCTTCAGTGTATCATCTTGATGGCTCACCAAAGACCTTACAATTTCATGATGTAAGATTTTTTTAATAAAAAATTACACAATACTAATTTTATTCTATTTATCTACCTCCTTGCCTCTAAATTAGATCGAAATGCAAAGAAGATAGAAATGATGTGGTCATTGTCCATGCAATTCAACCCTGTGAACGTCTGGGGTCTTGATTTTAGGTCCAGAGTCAAGATCTTAGTCAGGGTTCTATCTCAGCCATGAATTATATATGAAGTAGGACACATTTGTTAGTATAGAACAAGAAATGTTAACTTTAGAAGAGACAGTAGAGGTCATACTTGTATCTTCTGTCTTCTAAGAGTGGAACACATCATTTCCTCAGCGTCACTTTCAGGTTTGACCTGAATACTTCAAGGGATGGATGGAACCAGTTGAGTGCTGGAGTTGAATTATACTGGCTTGCAAAAGCCAATTGTTAAATTTGCAGGAATTTGATAACCTGATTATTATTAATATTTATTATTAAAAATAAAATAAACTTAGTTCCAAAAATTAGGTTAAAAATTAGTAAATACTAAAAACTTAGTACTTCTTAAGTATGTTACTACATTTTACTATTATCCGTGCTTTGAGGCTGTTTACATCTATTGGGACTGCAGGATGAAATTCCATAGAAAGAATGTCATGCTACTGCATTTCTCTTTCCAAGTTAGCGACAATATATTGATAATTTAAAATCAAAAATGGTGAGAGTATTCATACCATAGAAATCAACAAACATTACATATTGGATCTTGATTCATTGTTGTTTAAAAAAAAACCTTGTCTTAAGAAATTGATAGAGAAAATGTTAATAATGCAGATTAAATGTAAATGTCTGTTGTATCTGAGGTTATTGTTGTGAGTAGCACAAACATTGTGGAAATAGTCTTCCAGCAATCAGAAACTGTTTCCAATTCAGCAAATAAGCCATTCCCATCATTGATGAAGTAGTGGAGTTCTGACATGATTTCACTTTCACCTTACTCTTTAACACAAAGGATAATAGAAACCAATATTCATGTTGGCGTTACTCATTTGTCATTTGCAATCACAGTGTGGCAATGGATAGGACAGTTTGTTAAAAATAAACGAAAGCATAGTGGGAAAATCTTAAAGAGTATTTTGTATCTCATCATTACCTGCAAATGTTATGCTCCCTATCTTTTATATTAGTAAAGCTTATAACAAACATATATTTATGTGAATATGTGCGTGCATGCACACATTTATTTTCAGAGAGTTGGTTGTTAAACATTTGCCAGCACATCACTGGGTGGAACCCACACTACTTCAAACCAGCTTATTTCCTTGCCAGACAACTATAAATGTTGAGGAGAAACTAGGAAATCAAACATTAGACAAATGTTCTGAGGAAAGACTGGAAAATCAAAAGCCCACATATTTGAATTTCTCTCTTTCTTTTCTTTCTCTCTTTCTTTCTTTCCTTCTTTCTTTCTTTCTCTTTCCTTTGTCTTTCTATCTTCTCTCTCTTCTTTCTTTCTTTCTCCTCTTTCTTTCTTCTTCCTTCCTTCCTTCCCTCCCTCCCTCCTCTTTTTCTTTCTTTCTTTCTTTCTTCTATCTTTCTTTCTCTCTCTCTCTTTCTCTTTCTTTCTTTCTCTCTCTTTCTTTTCTTTCTTTCTTTCTTTCTCACAGTCTCACCCTGTTGCCTAGACTGGGGTGCAGTGGTGCAATCACATCTCACTGCAGCCTTAACCTCTCAGGTTCAAGCAGTCATCCCATCTCAGCCTCCCAAGTAGCTGGGACTACAGGTGCACACCACCATGCCTAGCTAATTTTTGTATTTTTTTGTAGAGATGAGCTTTTGCCATGTTGGCAAGGGTGGTCTTGAACTCCTGGGTTCAAGCAATCCTCCTGCCTCCACCTCCCAAAGAGCTGGGATTACAGGTGTGAGCCACTGTACCCGGGCTGTATTTGGATTTCATTTTTTGTTTGCCTCACTATGCAGCCTTGGAGAAGTTCTTAACCACTCTGTGAAAAAAAGACACACCTTTTATACCCTGGTTCTGGAATATAATACAGTTTGATCTTGAAATATATGACTAGACAATCCAGAAAAGTAGCATATAAATTGAATGTATTGTAAATAGGATTCTGGTCCCCTTTCGCCCCCTCCCCACCCCATCTATGGGCCTTTGGAAGTATTCAGTATTGATTTTTGAGTAATCTTTTATTGATAGAACCTCATTACAATAACTTCTTTCCTTTCTTCATATTCTCCCATTTCTCTGTGGTGGTTAATAGTGTAATCTTCTAGCTCCAGGGAGTTCTAGAGTTAAAAGAGCATGAGGATGAGTCAGAAGTTGAATAGTTCACAATCACTTCCTGGCTTGTAAATTGTAAATCTGCAGCACAGGGTGTGAAAATGGGCTTTGAAAATCTCTGGGGGAAAGCTCCATATCCTAATCAAGTTATAAAACGGATTCCATGACCTCCCAAAGTTAACAGAACCAGGCAAGATTTAAAAATAGAGATTTGCATTTTTTTAAAAAAGAGACTCCTTTTTAGAGCAGTTTTAGGTTCACAGGAAAATTGAAGGAAAAGTACAGAGGTGGCCTATATCCTCCCCATCCCTGACATGCACAGTTTCCTCCATGATCAACACCCCTTGCCAGAGTAGTGTGTCTTTACAATCGATGACTCTACATTGATACATCATTATCACCCAATGTTAACAGTTTACATTGGGGTTCACTCTTGGCATTGTATATTTCATGGGTTTGGACAAAGGTAAAATGACATGTATCCACCATTATATGATTATACAGAGTTGTTTCACTGTCTACTGTCCTAAAAATTCTCTGTTCTCTTCCTTTTTATCTCTCCCTTCCCCCAATCCCTAGCAACCACTGATCTTTTTACCGTCTTCATAGTTTTGCCTTTAGAGACTGACATTTTAAAAAATGCCATTTTAGAAGAAGCAAGTGTTTCATGTCAGTTTCTTTCCAACTAACTGAAGTTTCCCTGAAATTTAATAAAGTCTGAAGGTAAAACATTCTAAATGTATTGAACACTTACCTGTTTTCTTAAACACACAATTTAATACTTCATTGACGACTGAGAAGAAGGATTGAGAATTTTCAGTCATAATATTGTTGATTTGGAAGGGCTGAAGGATTCTTTTTTTTTTCTCTTCACTATGAGAAAATTGAAGTGGAGAAAGAAATGGGTTTACTCAAAATCTCATGGCTAATAAGTCTCAGAGATTGATTGTAGCTAAATGAAAACTTCCAAATTCCTGGTCCAGTTCTCTGTTTAGTATTACAGGCTGGTTTTCCTGGATGGATTTCAATGACTGAGACCAACAGAGATCTGAAAACAAGTACTGAGAATTCATACAAAGAGTTGAGTGGGTCATTCCTATGTGTACTATTCTCCAAATAGTTGTCTAATGACCTGCTATCCCAGACAGAGGACTTCTAGGTCTTTAAAAAGGAGCACACTGATACAGCAAAAAACTGAGAGTTTGGGTCAAATAGAACTAGATTCAAAGCTGACTCTTTTACTGCTAGTTAAATGACTCAAAGAAAGTCACATAATCTCAATGTGTCTTCAAATTCTCATCTGTAAAATAAAGATTGCCATAATTATTTATAAGAGTTAAGAGGAGGATTAGCTGATAGTTATAATTTGTTAACGACATGACACATACTAAAATAGCTGTAACACCATTGCAAATAATAATAATCACTATCATTTATGGAGTGCTTGCAATGTAGACTATGCTAGAACTTCTTTTTTCTCTCTCTTTCTTTCTCTCTTTCTCTCTCCCTTTTTCTCATTCTCTCTCCCTTTCTCCTTTCCTTCCTTCCTCTTTCTTTCTTTCTTTTTCTTTCTTTCTTCTTTCTTTTCTTTCTTTCTTCTTTCCTTCTTTCTCTTTCTTTCTTCCTTCCTTTTTTAAAAAACTGTCCCTTCATATTCTCCACCATAGTTCATAAACTGAGTAAATTTAGGTGAGAGTTGTTTTTTGAGATGTCCATAAGAGGAGATACAATCTTCACAACTCAGTAGCAATTTGCTTTAAAGGAGGAAACTGGAAAGGTAAAACTACTCAGAGTATAAACTCTTCTAGTAATATCAAACATTTAACCTATAGACTTCGAGGACATTTGGAATAATTCATTAATGTGGAAGTCATTTTCATGCTGTGTTGATTAGTGCAGAAAATGTGAATGTATTTGAGGACTACATAAGGATTTTCCCCCCGACAATTATGGACATTTAAAATATTTAAAGTAGTTTTTTTTTTTTCTAATGGTAAGTGACAAACTCACGAAAACTTCTATAGGGGGTTAGGCATAGGCAAAAATCTTTATCAGAAATTATTCAAAAGAAAATACATGATAATTAAATCACACGGTTGCAAGTCACAAGGCAAAATATATTTTATTCCAATAGTTTTCGATGAGAAATTTGGCAGAGTTGGAAAGTTTTATAATTACTCTATTTTAAACTTCAGCTAAAGATGCTCAATATAGCTTTTGGGTTTTATTGACAGGTTAATTTTTCACCTACAAAAGAATAAACTTCCTATTACACTTATCCAGGTGTTAAATGTGAAAGTGACACCATTTTTGCCCAGGACTGTCTAATAGAGATGGCAGTTTTACCTGTAATTTATTTTACATGGTCTTGTACCAGTTGTGACACTTTTCTCTTAATACTAATTATTTTATGCAAGCAATAGGTTGGGCTCTTTATTTTCTAGGTTTACCATAATAGAACACATTCTTTTTCATGAGTATGGGTTCTCTGTTTTTGGTATTATGAGATGTGTTCATTGCCTGCTAAATAATACATTATTAGGTGGGGCATGGTGGTTCACTCCTGTAATCCCAGCACTTTGGGAGGCTGAGGCAGGCAGATCACTTGAGGCCAAGAGTCCAAGACCAGCCTGACCTACACGGTGGGACCCTGTCTCTATTAGAAAATACTAATAACAAGTGAAAAATTACATATTATTAGAGACTGATAGGAAACTTTGGTAAAAGGAGGATGCAAACAGAGAACGAATCCCTATCATGTTGAAAGTGATGGGGACAACAATGAAATGACTTTTTTATTATAATTTTTTATTCTTGGTTATTAGTAACCAAAAGGTCCTGTACATGTGTTGGTGAACTAGCCATAATATAGTGGTATTTCACTAAATGGTAGAGATAAGGTGCCAGCCCTGGAGTTTACAGTCCAGGAAAAAATGATTGAGGAGTAAAACTGTGGTACCAGTTACCTACTACTACAAGTATGTTGTGTAGTAAGACCCACAAAATATTAGCGTAATACAATAATAAACATTTATTTAGCCCACAAGTCTAAGAAATGGCTGTCTTGTCTCTCTGGTCTTGACTGGGCTTGCTCAAAATTGTGAAAGTTGGTTAGCTTTCAGCTGATCTATTCTGGTTTTGGTTGAGGCGACTGGAAGTTTTGGCTTCTCTCTCATCTTCCAGCAGGCTAGCCTGAGCATGTCCTCAGGAAAAAGGAGGAAGTGCACAAGAGGCCAGGAGCAGTGGCTCATACCTGTAATCTCAGCACTTTGGGAGGCTGTGGGAGGATCACCTGAGGTCCAGAGTTCAAGACCAGCTTGGACAACATAGTGAAACCCCATCTCTACTAAAAATGCAAAAATTAGCTGAGCGTGGTGATGGGCACCTGTAATCCCACCTACTTGGAGGGTGAGGCAGGAGAATTGCTTGAACTCAGGAGGTGGAGGTTGCAGTGAGCTGAGATCGCACTGCTGCACTCAAGACTGGGGGACAGAGTGAGACTCCATCTCAAAAAAAAATTAGCCAGGCATCATGGTGGGCACCTGTAATCCCAGTTACTTGGGAGACTGAGGCAGGAGAATCACTTGAACCCAGGAGGTGGAGGTTGCAGTGAACTGCTGTGAGTTGAGATCGTGCCACTGCACTGCGGCCTGGGCGATAGAGTGAGATTCTGTCTCAAAGAAAAGGAAAAAAAAGAAGTATACAAGAAAGGCAAGCCTGATTATGCAAGTGCCTTTCAGGTTCCTGCTTGCATCGGATTTGCTAATATACCATTGACCAAAACAAGTTGTGAAGTCAGAATGGGAGGGACACTATGGGTTTACATGGCAAAAACTGTGAACATAGGAAGGATAAATTATTTGGGTCTAGACTGGATGCAGTGGCTCATGCCTGTAATCCCAGCATTTTGTGAGGCCAAGGTGCAAGGACTGCTTGAGCCCAGGAGTTTGAGACCAGTCTGGGCAACATAGTGGGACCTTGTGCCTATAAAAATTATTTAAAAAATTACCTAGATGTGTTGACACGCACCTATAGTCCAAGCTACTCAGGAAGCTGAGGCTGGAGGATCACTTGAGCCAGGAGGCTGAGGTTGTAGTGAGCCATGGTTGCACTACTGCACTCCCACTTGGGTGATGGAATGACACCCAGTCTCAAAATAATAATAATAATAATAATTAATAATTTGAGTCTATTTGTTATGCAGCCAATAGAACATACCCATTTCTCTTCTAAGAGATCATTTGGGGGTTTTGCACAGTGGAATTACAGAAAAGTGATTTTAAAAATATGGGCTGTGGAATCATCAGGCACCAATTTAAACCCTGATTCTACCTCTACTAGCTCTGTGATGGTGAGCAAGTTACTTAATACTACTGGACCTAATTTCCTAATTTATAAAATGAGGACAGTAATAGTAGTTATATCATAAGGCTGTTGAAAAGATTCAATGAGATAACTCAATGAAATAATAGCTAATTTTTACTTAGTATTTACTTATATACCAGGCACTATTCTAAGTGCTTTATACATTTTAGCTCATTAAATTCTCACAAAAACTTCGTATGGTAGATATTATTCCTAGTTTGCAGATAAAGAATATGAGACCTGGAGAGGTTGCAGAATCTTCCAATGGGTTGCACACATAAATGACAGAGCTGAGACTTGAAACCTAGGCAGTCCAGTTTCAGAGTCTGTGCTGTGAACCATTATCTGATGCTAATCTTAGCACAGTGCCTAATAGGAAATGTTCATGCAGTGCATATAAGCTAATCATTATTATTGTAAAGTTACTGTAAACTCATGTTATTTGACTCAAGACAAATGGTTTAAAGTGATGCAGGACTTTCTCTAAGTTTGTCTTCCATTATGTAGGGTTGGAGGTCTTCAAACATATTTCATTGTCCAAAAGAATAGAGGCTGATCCTTTGAGAAACTATGATACTATCTGGAAAGCAAAGGCAGGTTAAGGTTTTTAAAGTAGTATATCTGCATGATGAGAATGAACCTTATAAAATGATATTGGCAGCATTCTACAAAATAGGAAGAGTGACTGCCATTGATGAAGACCACCCGCCAAACTGTGTAACATACAAAATAGCCAGTGGAGACACTCAGGTTATACAAAGATTCTGGATTCACCCTGTCTCTGGAATGATTGAACTTACCACACAGCCAGACTATGAGTCCGTGAAACAATATAACCTCACCGTAGAAGCTGTGGACTGTGACACATTTCACCCTCGTACAGCAATGACCATGGTAAGTAGAGAGACCCAGGTTTTGATATTATAGAGATACTGTATTAAATTCTAACTTATTAAAATCAGACTGCTCAAACTGTTACAACAATGGAGAAGCTTGTAACTTTCTCTTAACTGCCTAAGCTCCTAGCTCTCTCCCTCTTATTTATTTTAATACCGCCACATGAACGATTTGCTGTTTTTCCAATGCACCAAGAATGTTTTACCTCAGAACTTCTTCCCAAGATTGTAATGCTTATCTTCCATTGACTCACATTCTCACTTTAATCATTTCTCTGTCCAAATGAGATTTGTTTATAAGGGCCTTTTACATTGTATGTAATGGTGAGTATTTCAAGTAATACGTGTGTGTTCACCATTAGGGAAATGAACAAGTAAATATGGTAGATGCATACTATGGAATAGAGACTCAAGAAATAGCTAATGAATTCTGCAAACAGAAACATGGAGAGCACATATATGGCATTGGGTGAGAAAAGTAGGACACACAAAAGGTCTGTAACACCATATCATTTAGGCAAGTCAAAACTATACAACTAAAAGCTGCATATTCTGTGAGGATACATACATGCTTAAGGACATGTAACAAGTATGGGTGAGAGGGACTAGGTGAGTGGGTGAAAAAAAGAGATCCTTCTTAAAATGCTTTCATCAGCTGTGCTTTATCTCCTTAATCCAAATAGCACCAGTTTACTATATGATATTGCCTAATGTATTTATTTGTCAATATAGTTATTGCTTTGCTTTCCTAATTAGAATAAAGTATAATAGATCAGGGTCTTTGTTTTTGGTTTACCACTGTAGCCTCCGTGTCTAGATCAGTGATTGGCACACAGTAAGTTTTTAATAAATAGTCATTGAATGAATGAACTGATCCTTCTGACAGTCTTGAGAAAGTAGAGATTGAGATCTGCTTTTTGCAGATGAAGAAAGCAAAGGTAAATCACTTGTGCCAAATAAAGGCAGCAGTAAGTGTCAGGCCCAGAGTTTTAATAAAGATTTCTGATCTATTTCTGTGATATAATGGAAATAGTGCTGGACTATTCAAGAAATCTTCTTAAAATCCATTTAGTTATCATGTAAAAATGTCTCACGTATTTAATGGGATACTTAGATGTATTCAGTCTATAGAAGTAGTATTAAAGAATCAACCATTTCTTAAGAATTTAGCTGTTTTTAAAACATTATAGAAAAACATTTTTAAAAGATAATACTTGCAAATATGGGCACACTAGGGATTCTTCTGCAAGTATTGTTGAGAAAGTTATTAGTCATCTAAGAGGGGGTATATAACCTTTCTAGGCTGTCATTCGATCACTGACATTTAAAAATTCTTGATATTTTGATCTTTTTACATGTAAATTATAGTTTCCTGGCTTATGGTATTTTAATTAAGAAAAGGTTGATAACAAACTCTAAATTAAGGTCGGAGACTACTTTGAAGAAATCATATTGTTACAAAAAAAAATTGAGTAGAGTAGTACTGAGGAGATTCTCAAGTTGAAAAAGAGGAAGGAAACTTATCTATGCCATTAAGTATAGGTATTTAAAGAGGTCACAGGATTATAATTTTTAGAGGAATCATTCTTCAGCTTTCCTTTCTCATCATTTACATAATTTGTGAGCTTTCCACAAGCTCATGTAATGAACCCAAAGTCCTCCCTAACAGCTACATGGAATGCCACAGTTGACCCAGGAATAATAAACCACTGACTAGTTGATTGACAGCCAGAACTCCAATCTGCAGGAACATTTTTTTGAATCCAAAACTCTAGACTTTTATTTAATAATTCCAAATGATTGGTCTCTACACATATGCTTATTTCTGATATTGTGTATAAATAGTCACATGATGCGTATTTCATGTTTCTTCTTCCCTCATGGCTGACAGGTCACTGTTGACATTGAAAATGAGAATGATGAAGCACCTGTCTGCACACCCTCTCAATATAAGATGCTCATTTTTGACAATGTTGTCGTTGGGACAAACGTCAACGGCTTCACCCTAAACTGCCACGACAGAGATTCGCAAGATTTCGAAATGCGTTTTGAGATGATTTCTGGTGGATAATTTTATTATTTATTTTAATCATGAGCATACGTCAAACTGACATTAGTTTTGCCCTGTTAGACATCATATATAACCTCAGAAATGACTACGGTTATAAGGATTAAACTATTTAATATCTATAGCATTGCTTCCTCAAGGCATCCTTATCCTTTTACATATCAAATCTCATTCCTCCTATAATGGAAGTATCAGTAATTTTACAGGTGCTTTGACAACAAAGTTTGGACCTGGATGGGAAATGCTGAAGGTTAAGTTACAAGGAATGAAGTCTGCTGTCCATGGTGCTGGCTAACAGCAGCCAACTTTCCAGTTGTTGCTATGAGTACAGACTCAGTAAGATATATGTTTTCAAACTGTGTTATTTTTTGGATTTATACAGATCCATACAACTTAAGTCATCTTATTATTTATGAAAGGCATTTATTAGGACCAAGTATGTATCAGTCACTGTGCTGGAAAATGGGTACACAGAAGTATACAAGACATATATTCATGGCACTCATTGTTTATTAACTAAACCAGTAGTAACACCAGCAATTATAAAATTATAAACTGTGATAAGGTCTATAATGAAAAACTACTGGGTATCATGAAACAACGTAACATGGAGACCTATTTAAAGTATGGAGGTCAGACCTGCTGTCATGTATCTGATGGAGTAGAAGCGTGGAAATCAGTAAGCACATTGCCAATTGAGTATAAAGACTAATTTGATGTCTTCTTCCGTTGCTGGGTGATAAGCTCCATGAAGGTAGAGAGCATGTGTATCTTGTTTACAGCAGCATCTCCAGGGCTGTGAAGATAACTTAAAATTAGAAGGGGCTCAATAGATATTTATGATCTGACTGGATCATTTGATATTGATCTAGACTAAGTTGAAGATGGGAATAAATTGATCTGAGTAGAAGAAAAGGAGAATCAACTAGACAAAGTAATTGGATATAATTTGAAGCTTGCTGACCATGTATGGGATCAAACTCATGATCCTAACTTTTAAAATATTTTTTTCCTAACCAACTGAATTTGTTGCTCATTTGATCTCAATTTTTAAAAACTCAGGGTGCCATGGAAATTTTTTAAACATTTATACCTACTGTGTTTTAATGGAAATTTAAGTTAGTTTTAGAAAACCTTTTAATATACCTTAAAATAATTCTAACTTTTCAATTATCCCTTTTAAAGGAAATGAGAACCATCATTTCGGATTTGACCCAACTCGAGGTTCAAATACTTCGAAATTAATTGTGAAGAAACCTTTCAATTTTGAATCTAGAGCTGAAATGCAGCTGCAGTACCATCTTATTGTGCATATAATTGATGACAACTTGAAATATGGCAAATCCACCAAGCCCAGGACGGGCACCACTGTTATAGATATTTACGTGAGAAGAGCCAATACGCCACCTCCTCCAACCACTAGTTATGAAGTAAAGAGTTACAGAATTTAATTTGGGTCTCTGTGTGGGAAATGTTCTTCTGTAAGTTTGAGTTTCATCTAAAAAGAGCTACTCAGGGCAGCACCTTCACCTATATGCCTTTTTACGTGGGCACTACCCCATCTAGCCACGGGATCACATTTTAGAGTGTGCATCTATGAGTATCAATTGTGAGATGAAATAGAATTTGTGAGAATTTCAGGTAGAGCACAGAGAACTCCTAAGAAACTAATTATTTCATCTGAATGATCTGAAAGTCTTTCCCACAAGCAGCACCCACTACTCAATGAATTCTGTCAATTAAAAATCTCTACAAATGGGTACTTTGAAAGTTTATTCTCTAGTGGCCATGATATTCATTGTCATGAGCACATACCAGGTGCCACACACTGTACTGCATGTATTATATTCATCATTTCATTTTTTTTTTTTTTGAGACGGAGTCTCGCTCTGTTATCCAGGCTGGAGTGCAGTATCTCTGCTCACTGCAATCTCTGCCTCCCAGGTTCAATCGATTCTCCTGCCTCAGCCTCCTGAGTAGCTGGTATTACAGGCGCCCATCACCACACCTGGCTAACTTTTGTATTTTTAGTAGAGACAGGGTTTCACCATGTTGTTCAGGCTGATCTCGAACTCCTGATCTCTTGATCCGCCCACCTTGGCCTCCCAAAGTGCTGGGATTACAGGCATGAGCCACCGTGCCCAGCTCATCATTTCATTTTATCTTCAATCCAAACCCTACGACCTTTAATAGACCTTTTGGTATTTTATAATTTAAAAAATAGGTATGTAAATCCTCTGCAGAATTCCAGAATGGCTCCTGAGGAATGCACAGATAAAGTCTGTTTAGTAAACTTTATGGTGTGTTTTGTTGTTTTGTATTCTTTGAAATAGAAGCATCGAATAAACATGGATGGTAAATTCTCTCACCAGAATGCTTGATTTTCAAGAACACATTATTCTCTTAAGCTGCACAAAAGGGTTTATTGTGTGTAGAGTAGATAATAGGGGGATATAAGCCTAAAAGGACCTCAGATATCACCTAGTGAAAACTCCTGATTTTACAGATGAGAAAACTGAAAACAAAGAGGAGAAATGGTTTATTCAAAATCACAGAGTGGTCATTGCATAAAATTCAACTCTTCACATCCTTTATTTTGTGCCTTCTCTATTCAAGGGTGTTCCTCAGTATTACCTGTAGTGTTTTAAAAAAACACGTATATTTGAATCAATATCTTCCTGTTACTTTAACGGACTATGGCTCTGTACTGATGCTACTATGTGTAAACAGATGCTTTCTGAAAACAACTAACACTCTATTTGCTTTGAAATGATATTTCCCAGCAAAGAAAAGGTCTGACCGTCATGTACACGGCTATAAACACATACAAATCCAATGACTGGTACATTCCTTTCATCTTCACTCTGATGGCTATTTTCCTTGCTGGGTTGATTTCCTGGCTATGTTTCTTGCTTTGGAAATACTGGAACATTATGGAATGCTGTCAGAAAATGATCAAGGAAGTCTCCAAGGCTAAACCCAAGTATGTGATTTTTCTTTCTAAGCTTTTGATATAAAGGGCTAAAACCAGTTGAGGTTTGATGAACTTACTCCGAGGGCTTCTGTATGCTTTTGAAGGGCAGAGGAAAGTATTTGGGATATGAAACTTGATAGTTCCTTTTTACCAATGATCTCAAACCTACTCTATCCCAGAAACAGTTGGGGAGCTTTCTTTGAAAAACAGTAGCAACATATTATTGAGTTCTACCTTAGAACATCTGAAACAGATTTTCTGTAAGATTATGTTTTTTTTTCTTCTTCTTTTTTTTTTTGTTGATGATGTCTTGCTCTGTCTCCTAGGCTGGAGTGCAGTGGTGTGATCTCAGTTCACTGCAACCTCCGCCTCCCTGTTTCTAGCAATTCTCCTGCCTCAACCTCCCAAGTAGCTGGGATTACAGGTGCCACGCCTGGCTAAATTTTTGTATTTTAGTAGAGACGGTGTTTCATCATGTTGCCCAAGCTGGCCTTGAACTCATGAGGTGAGGCAATCCACCTGCCTCGGCCTCCCAAAGTGCTAGGATTTTAGGCCTGAGCCACTGCACCTGGCTGAAATTACATTTTAAACAAATAAATTTGTGAGCCAACAAACAAACAATTTTTCATATTATTTTGATTATTTTCATCGATGTTTCAGAAGCACCAGAAACTAGTTGAAGGCTGGTGATAAATGTAAGGCACCCTCTCCATACATCTGACTGGTTTTAAGTCTATCTAGAGCAGAGCAAAGAGGCCAAATAAATGGATAGAAAATATAGATACTTTCTTCACCATCTAAAAACATTTCTTCGGAGTGCAGAATATCATGACTTCAGAAATAGGGTTGGCTAAGAATTTTTATTAACTAAATAGAATTTATTTATGGTGCAGTGAAGGAGGTGATGATGGTTAATGAAGACATTTTATTCTTCCTTATACAGTATTTCTTTTTCCTTGGAGATAGGATAATCATGTGCTGACTATTGAATGAAATTATTTTTGTCATATGTTAATAAAGCTAATATTTTGTCAAATTTTCTTTTCATACAGTGAAATTCAGTATATTGCAGGTAAGATACAGATTGCTAATTGTTACATGATTATGCCTGAATTGTGTGATTTTTAAAATACCACTCATCAGGTACCTGACTTTTATTTATTTATTTTGGAATAGGTGATGGAAATCAAAAGGAAAATATTGTCACAGGAAACAGAAATAAAAAATTAGAAGTATTAACAGTAAGTATGTTTTTTGATCCCTCTACAGTAAAAGAAAAAGGAGTACATTTTTTCTTGTAATTGTTGTTCAATGAAAAATTATTTTGTATAAACATATGATAAATATACTCAATCATCATAGAAAGTAAAAGGATTTCAATTTATCTCCTTTTGCTGAATTTGTATGCATTACAAAACTGTAAATTCAGGTTTAGTTTTAGAATTTGGCTTAGATCAAAATCTGCCTCAAGTACTACACACAAACTCAAGAAAGAAAAAACAACTTTAGACAAAGGGAACTTTAATGTTATTCATTATTCTTAAAAATAAAAACTAGGCCAGGCATGGTGTCTGACACCTTAATTCCAGCAGTTTGGGAGGCTGAGAAGGGAAGATGGCTTGAGGTCAGGCATTCAAGACCAGCCTGGGCAACATGGCAAAACCCAATCTCTCCTAAAAATACAAAAATTAGCCAGGCATGGTGGTGCACGCCTGTAGTCCCAGCTACCTGGGATGCTGAGGCATGAGAATTGCTTGAGCCTGGGAAGTGAAGGTTGCAGTGAGCCGAGATCACACTATCACACTCTAGTTTGGGCAACAGAGTGAGACTCCATCTCAAAAAATAAAATAAAAAAATAAAAATAAAATAATAAAATAAAAACTGTATTTGTAAATAGTTTATACATGTAATTGATCCAAATAAGTTCTTTAATAGTGAAATTTCTTAGCAGATATTAAAAAAATCTATGCCCTAAAGTATCCAAACCATCTTCAAATTGGCTGAGGCTCATTCACTAAATGATCCATATAAATGACTGTACAAGGATAAGGCCGTATCCAGGAAAAGTAAATGTAGAATGGAACAAGGAAGGGCATTTTTAGTCTTTGTTTCCTTTTTTCTCTCTGCTTGCCTCCCCATAAACCAAGAACATTTCTAGCTGAGTCCTAACTAACTATGACATTATTTCATAAACTGGTTCTTTTTCAATGCTTCCTTCCTCTGCCTCTTCCTTTAGTAAACTGATGCCAGCTCATCTCCTGTATGAGTCTGCTCCATCTGCCGTAACAAAATACCACAGCCTAGGTGGCTTAGACGACAGAAATTTATTTCTTACAGTGCTAGAGGCTGGAAGTCCAAGATCAAGGTGTCAGCAGGTTTGGTTTCTTCTGAGGCCCCTGTCTTTGGCTTGCAGATGGCCAACTTCTCACTACGTCTTCTATACGGTCATCCCTAAGTCTGTGCTGTCTGTGTCCTAATCTCTTCTTCTTAAAAGAACATCAGTCATATTGAATTAAGGCCACTCACGTGATCTCACTTAACTTAATCACTCTACCTCCAAATATAGTCACACTCTGAGGTTAGGGTTAGGATTTCAGCATATGAATTTTGGGGGACATAATTCAGCCCATACCACCTCCTATACATGATAAGAGGGTATGGCAGGCAGACTGATGTGGGGGATGGGATTGGGAAGAGATACAAACAGTGGGAAGCCTTTTGTGTTGAGGCCTCTACAAGTTAGAAAGATGAGGTAACTTATAAGAAGTCATCTACTCAATGCCTTCAACACTTGTAAAAACAAATCTTATCTAGCTGACTTTATCACTAATACTTTGTGCTTTTTGAAAGGAAACCATTGTATATGAGACTGTGTTTGATGGAGAAGCCATTGATCCAGGTATGGTGCTTAAATATCTTTTGAGTTAAGTGCATCTCACCTATTTAGATGTTAAACTGTGTGAATGAATTTCTTATTTGTTTGTAAAATGAGACTATCCTAAGGCATGCTATTTTAGGGCCAGGCAGGTAAAATAAATGACTGCAAGAGGTCAGATAAAACAGTAAATTCAATCACCAATGCCAGCTAACGCTTGGGGGACATGGCTATCACTCAGGTCCATCAAATTACTACCACGTGGGAAGAGGCCTTGTGTTGCCATAATTTTGATACTTCAAAAGAAAGCTAGAATTCAAATTGTTACATGAAATCCACCCACCTTTAAAAGTAGGCAAATAATTCAATTAAACTCTACTGTGCGAGCCAAAGAAAACATATCTGCCTCATTCCCTGGTCATATATTGTGCAACAAACTTCCCCCAAGACTTACTAGCTTAGAACAACCACCATTTTATTGTATCTCCTCAGACTTTTGTGTGTCAGGAATTTGAGCAGGTATCACCTGGGCATTTTTTTTTTTCTTTGTAAAGTGTCACTTAAATGGTGTTCAGTTGGCAGCCTGTCTGGTCTTGTGGGTCACAGTGGCTTCACTCACAAGCATGACACCTTGGTGGGGACAGTTGCAGGTGGGGCTCAGCCGGGTCCCACTTCCTCTCTATATAATCTGAGAGCGTGATATGATTTGGCTGTGTCCCTACCCAGATCTCACCTTGAATTGTAATAATCCCCACATGTCAAGGGTGGGGCCAGGTGGAGGTAATTGAATCGTGGGATCAGTGTCTCCCATACTGTTCTTGTGGTAGTGAATAAGTCTCAGGAGATATGATGGTTTTATAAATGGAAGTTCCCATGCACAAACTGTCTTGCCTGCTGCCATGTAAGATGTGCCTTTGCTTCTCTTCTGCTTTCCGCCATGATTGTGAGGCCTCCCCAGCCATGTGGAACTGTGAGTCCCTTAAACCTCTTTCATTTATAAATTGTGCAGTCTCAGGTGTGTCTTTATGAGCAGCATGAGAACAGACTAAAACAGAACTCTCCATGCAGTTGCTCCAGCAGGGATATATGGACACCCTACATGGCAGTTTAGACCTCCCGGAGAAAGCCAATAGATAGGAGGGAAAGTTGTAGTTTCTTGAGGATCAGGCCTGGAAATTAACATAGCATTACTTCTGCCTCATTAAAGCAGAGTCTATCCAGATTCAAAGAGAGGAGCATACACCTCACTTCTTAAGGTATGGGAGTCAAAGAATTTGTGGCCCTCTTTAATCAACCACATCTATAGTCCAAATGGGTCATTGATTTGCACTCCCTGGTCTAAAGATTTATCTGTTATAATCCCTGGAGTTGTGGAGCAGATCATACTCCATTTTATAAAACATTTTGAAGTTTTTCTTTTTTTCATATATTTCTTCTCTAAAGAAAGAGGCAGAAATCTAAAGTCATCAGAGTTTTTGTAAAAGCCTTGGTGTGGAGTTAGAAGACTAGGGTTTGAGTGTTGATATGACTACTAACATTCTATGTGAACATGGACAAAGAACATAACCTCCCAGAGTCTCCCTTTTACCAGCTGTAAAGAAGGCACAATAGTGTGGGCTTTCTCTTTTTCATGGGGTGCTTGTGAAGTTTAAACATGAATATAACAAATGTAAAAGTCATTTTGTAAAGTGTCACTCAACATGGGGTATTAGCCATAAAAGACTCATTGGCATAAATAACAGCTTGAGATACTTCACTGCAAGTTAATCCTGACAGCTCTGGATAGCTTGGCATGAAAATATTGATGCTTTATTACTGACTGCCAAGCTCTCCTTAAAGAAAGTCATTCCTTTTAAAAATATTTTGTAAAATTAAAAACATGCTATTTATACCCTAATCTGATCTGTATTAAATTACGTGGCTCTGATGAGTTCCGATTTCCAGGAATTCATTGAAAGCATATATGAACATTTGTTGAGTGCTCACCTACGCCAAACATGACTTGTCCCACTGAAGTTCCAAACAATGAGAATTAGCGTTCTATTTTCATATTCTGTCTTCCGGTTAAAGAAGTACCATTACTGTTCCCATATTATGGATATTAAAACAAGGCTCAGAGAGCGTATGGAATAAATGTGTCTAGAGTCACATGGCTTTCTTTCCTTTCAAAGAAAGGGGAGAAAATAGTAGTATACATTTTTACAGCAGAGACCGAACCTTAATTGTGGTAGAACAGAGTCAGATGAGGAGTAGGTAGCAAGGTCCTCTGGTACAAGGGCAGCAGGATGACTGTGGTGTGCCAGCGTAGGGTGGAGTGTCTTGTACTAGAATTCTTGGTGTAAGAATGACAGAGCAGCCTGCAACAGACCTCCATGCCCTTCTCTGGGGTCTTTCTCTACTTTCTTATTATTATTGGAGCTAATAAAAATTGCTGTATGTCATATCTTGTTTCTGTCTTTTAAAAAGCATATTTTATAAATACTTGTTTAGTACTTACAATGTACCAGGCTTGTTCTAAGCACTTCATAATTATTAACTTATTTAAATTTTTATTGTGTTAAATATATACAACAGAATTATCATTTTAACCATTCATAAGTGTACAGTTCTGTGGCACTAAGTACAGGCACATGGCTGTGCAACCATCACCACTATCCATCTGCAGAATTTTTTCATCTTCCCTAACTGAAACTCTTTACTCACTAAACAGTAACTTTCTAATCTCCCTTCCCCACAGCCTCTGTTAACCACCATTCTACTTTCTGTCTCTATAAATTTGACTACTCTAAGTACGTCCTACAAGTAGACTCATACGATATTTGTTGTTCTGTGACTGGCTTGTTTTACTTAGCATAATATCTGTCTTCAAGCTTTATCCATGTTGCAGCACGTGTCAGAATTTCCTGTCTTTTTAACATGGAACAACCTTCCACTGTACGTGCATACCACATTTTGTTTGTCCTGTCTTCCATCAATGGATATTTGGATTGCTTCCACCTTTTGGCTATTGTGAATAATGCTGTTATGTAACCTATTTAATTTTAACATTATTATTCTTGGCAAACTGAAAAAGTTTATATTTAACTATGCAGTTGCAGACTTGTGGCAAGATTTTTTAGGGGATTTCTAATATCAAATTATAGCAAACATTTACTGAATTCTGAGTGCGGTCAAAATGCTTTTACATGACTTGTTCATTCTCACAACTACTTATGAGGCAGTGGCTAGTATTATTATCCTTATTTTATAAAGGAGAAAACTGTGGCTCAGAGAGAGGCAAAGCAACCTCCCCAGAACCATAGTTGAGTGAGTGAAAGAAGTCAGGATGAGAAGCCAGGCAGTGTGCCACAGAAACCTTTATCTCTAACACTATTCATGGCTCTTCCTGTCATTGAATGGCCTGGCAAAAAACAGTGCATCAACAAAGACTTCATTTTCAGGACAAAAAACCAAGTATACATGCTCTAATAAAAACAGCAACCTATTGTAGTCGCTTTTTGTCGATTCAGCGTTTGATGGATACTCATCGCCTTCGGTCTACTCAATAAGAGGACACAGTTACTCTATGTTTAGATGGATGCATTTGGCTTATTTTAAACCCAGATGTTTGATGTGTGCCTTGGCAATTAGTTTTCAGTTCCAACATGAACTATTGAATGAGGGTATAGATTTTTTTGGTGGTATAGATTTTTGTGTGTGTGAAGGAAGGGGGTTTCCAGAGAAATGCATTGTCCACTCTAGTACCGTGGTCCTGGCAGAAGAATCACCTTTCAATTAATGTAGCTTTGAGAGCAGATTCAGCACTGTAAAGTTTCCCATGATGTTTAAAGAACAGAAATATTTTAAAATAAAAATGGGTTTAGCAATATGTGTTAGAACACACTATCATTTGTCAAATGTTCTGTGGAACCTAAAATATGATGCATAAGGCACTATTTTGTTCATGGAGCCCAGCCTAAAGTGAGACAAGACGTGCTCCCTACCCTGCGTTATTAGTATTTAGAGCCGCAGCTAGACTGTCAGGATTCAAATCTAGGTCTGCCACTTATAGACGACGTGGTATTGGCAGATTACTTAACATAGCTATGCTCCAGCTTTCTTATTTCTAAAATGTGGCAAATAAATTTACATAAATTGATATATGAAAACAGAGTCTGGCATATAATAAATACTATAGGATCAGCTATTATTGTTATCATTATTCTTTTTATTACACCTCAGTGTAATTGTTAATTACACCTCAGTTACCTAAGAAATAATTGGTTGTTTTTCTACTGTATCAGGTCATTTTTTACTTTCTTTCTCTTGTATATTACTGTTACTGCATTACTGTTTCTGTGAAGGGTTGGCTAATTATACCTTAAATACTGTACATGGCCGATTAATTTCAATTTAAAAAAATCCATTTGACTTAAAAAATCATTTGCTCTTCAAATAATTACCAATTCACAAAAAATTATGAAAAATAATACAGAGAGGTACTGTGTACCCATCACCCAGCTTTCCACAAAGGTAACATCTTTCATTACTATAGTGCATTGCCACAATCAGGAAATTGATGTTGATACAGTACAACTAACTAGACCACAGGCTTTACTCAGATTTCCTCAGTTATTGCATATACTTTTTTTTTATATGTCTACGTGTATGACATTTAATCACCGTCATAGATTCAGATAACTACTATCACTGTCAAGATGCAAAACTGTTCCAATACCACCAAAGAACTCCCTTGTGCTAAAGGGGCAATTTTAAATGCATGTGAAACCATATACTGCTTCAGGTTTTGCTTCTAGTTTTTCCTTTGGTAAAAGAACAAGACTTGAGAAGATAAACTCGTCACTATGCCAGCTATCTAGCAAATGCTCGATAAACATTTCATGGGAAGAATGAATGCTTTGCAAGTTCATTGTAATTTACTTGGTCTGTGTTTTGTGTTTTCCTTTCCACAGTCTCTGGGAACATATATGAATATAACAGCAGAACAGGTGCAAGAAAGTGGAAGAAGTCCCCCAAGCACCAGAAGGAGCCCTTGGCAAACATATATTCCCTCCCAGAGGTCCATCCTTTAGAGGAGTCTACATCCTTAAAAATTCCTTTTCAAGGATAGCATTTTTCTGCATTGTCTGAATGACTTTTTTGTGTGTATATGATTGTCACAGGCAGTTTTTCTTGGCTACCTAAAATTATAGACATGAGGCCAGCTGCTTTGTCTGTGTTTATAGCTTTTTGTAATCTTCCAGTTCAGGGTGTCTGTGTGAAGGCAGCAGGAGTGATCAGCTTTGAATCTCTGAACATGTTTTGCTGAAAACGAGATTCTAAATTGACATATGTTCATTGTCTTACTTTGCCCAGTAGAATGTATGCTTTTTAAGACCAGAGACTATTTTTCTCACTGCTTTAGCCCGAGTACATGCTTGGCACAGAGTGGGGACTCTTTATATATTTGTGAATAAATAAATTTGAATATATGAATCCAGAATTTATTGCCTTTAATTCAAATTGCTTATTCCTCCATAACTCATGGAACAGAAATGGGAATTATCTTTAGAAAATAACTTTTTTGGTGTCTGGTAGTCATAAAAAATTCAGGATTTTTTTCCTGCACTTTACAAAGCACAATTGATCTTGCTTTTAATTGTCTTTTTATAGCCCTATGGAGAATGACCGCCTGAAAACTTCACTTATTAGTGAATTGCCAAGGAAATATCCAAATCAAGTCTTACGAGACCTATATACTTAGACAATAAGTTTTAAAATATATATGGTCTCTCTGATTATCTCCTGCCTTGGCTATCAGAAGACATATGATAGCAGGAGGCCAGAAATGCTGTTGATGGTAGAGGCTAAATCTACTTTTAGTCTGTGATAGAGTTCAGCTTGGGATAATTTTTAAAAAGTTAATCTTATCCAGAGTAAAACGCATAATGAGCAATGAACTAATATTTGACTCAGGATATTGGGAACTTGGGTGTTTAGGAATGTCTTATTTATCTTCCTTTGCATATATATACACATAGAGGATTCCTTTTTGCTCAGAGACACCTAGCCTCCTAATGAAAGAGAACATCTGAAAAATAAACAGACTCTTTTTTTTTTTTTTTTTTTTTTGAGATAGAGTTTCACTCTTGCTGCCCAGGCTGGAGTGCAATGGCACGATCTTGGCTCACTGCAACCTCCAGCTCCTGGTTCAAGTGATTCTTCTGCCTCAGCCTCCCAAGTAGCTGGGATTACAGACATATGCCACCATGCCTGGCTAATTTTGTATTTTTAGTAGAGACAGGGTTTCTCCATGTTGGTCAGGCTGGTCTTGAACTCCCAACCTCAGGTGATCTGCCTGCCTCAGACTCCCAAAGTGCTGGGATTACAGACGTGAACCACCGTGCCCGGCCCCAGACTCATTTTTTATTGATGTCTACCTCATATTCTCAAGAGACATTATTGTGCAGAGGACATCAATGAATTTGAAGTCTAAGGCTCGTGACAAATCACGTGGTCTCTCTAAACTTTATTGTTTCTTCTTCTGGAAAATGTATACAATAATGTTTGCCCCATTTCTATTCCTAGTTTTGTTGTGAGAAACAACATAAAACGATTGAGGTTCTACCTTTGTCAGTGCTTTTTAAACTGTAAGCACTATTTAAGCATAAAGTAGGATTAGTTTCATTAAATTAATCCTACCTAAAACTGGTTGCTAAGAGCAGTGGCTTGGGACATGGGAATAAAGAGGGGGTCACTCCGTGGTTCTAGGCTAATCTAAGTTGGAATTGGTTGGTAATTAGCTGCACAATGTCTGTGAAAGGAGTATACTGCCTTTTTCCAGATGGCATGATAATTCTCCACCAGGGGAGAGAACAAAGATTGTCTGGGAAAATGCTCTCCTCTCTCCAGCAAGGCTCTCTCTGGATCAATTATGATTTGATGGATATAGATGTGTGAGTCTCCATCTGCCACCACCTGGGCTTTTAAGGAAAAAAAAAAGGAAAAAGCATTTATTAACTTTCTTTTCAAAGTTGGATTTGATCAATTTGTATTTGATCTGCCTGTGCCAAAACCAAGAAAAATTGGTAAGTTAGTGTTTCTTTTCCCTTGTTTAGTTGTTTTGGGTCTCAGTTTCAGAAGTATCTGGGAGAAGGCATTAACTGGAGATGACAGTGGTCATTGGAGAGAGAGCTACAAAGTGTATCCACAGGGGCAGAAATCTGCAGCCTGACGCCTCTTTGTGTCAAAATCAATTTGCCTCCAAACTCTAGATGCTCTTTCCTAATGTACTGGCAATCTCCAATTTAGTAATAATCATTGTATTAGTTTCCACAATCTGCAATTTAGTAATAATCATTGTATTCGTTTCCTGAGGCTGCCATCACAAATTAGCACAAACTTAGTGTCTTAAAGCAACAGAAATGTATTCTGTCACAGGTCTGTAGGCTAGAATTCTGGAATGAAGGTGTTGGCAGAGCTACATGACCTTTGTAGGCTCTAGGAGAAAATCTGTTCCTTGCCTCTTTCAGCTCCTGGTGTCTGCCCCTCCTTCCTGGACTTTGGCTACATCCCTCTAATCTCAGTCTCCCCATTCACATCTCTTTTCCCTTTATGCATCTGTCAAGTTTCTCTCCTATAAGGACACTCATCTTTGCATTTAGGGCTCACCTACAGAACCAGGGTAATTCCTTCATCTCAAGATTCTTAATCACGTCGGCAAAGATCCTTTTGCCAAATAAGATCATGCTCACTGGTTCTGGAAATTAGGAAATATATATCTTTTGGGAGGGTCACAATTAAACTATTATAGTAATTTTTAAATAATTTAATATTTTTGATAAATCAAGGCAATCTTTCTGATAGACAATATAAACGTTTTAGTTTTTAAAGTATTTCTTTAGTGCCTACTAAGTACCAGAAAATTTTCAAGGCTTTTAATTAATAAAAATGCAACTATCTTTGACTTGGCAATTTCACTGCTTGAAATTTCCCTGTAGAGGTGCTTACAAAAGATCTACAAAATGTATTTAGGTGTTTGCTCATGGTAGCACTGTTTGTAAGAGAAAAACAACTTAAATAAAATCAAATTGTCCATTAATGAGGATCTGTTTGAAAAATTATATCATTTCAATATTATGAAATGTACAATGTGGTTATTAAAAAGAATTAGGTTACATAAGCAGAATATAAGGAAAAAATAATTAAGCATGTATTAATATAAAAATACATTAATAAAGTTGGATAAACTGCAGAAGTATTATTAATCTAAATTAAAAAATATGGGTATATGTATTGGTATATGCATAAACTTTAGAGTGTTGTGGTAAATTCAGGAACTGTTAATAATTATTCCATTTTCCTAGAAAAGCTGAGGGAGGAATATGCAGGGGATAAGTAAGATTTTTACTTTCTCTTTCATAGTTTTACATACCATTGAATTTTTTAAACTTGTGTAAATATTACTTTTATTCTTTAGTATAATAAGTAGGGATTTTTTTTGGTAGTGATAATTTGGGGCATTATTTTCTTTTTAAATACTTTATTTCTGGAGTTCTGGAATTTTATTAGAGATCTGAAGCTCTTCTTTTAAATCAGCTTGAACTTAGGTTCAGGTGTCTCTACGGCTTGGAATACTTTTTACCCCAATTTGTAAAATTAGTGTGACTTTTCCATTTGTCTCTTTCTCCTTATGAAACTGATTCGTGATCTCCAGGATTTAGTAACTAAACCTCTTATCTTTCCTCTCATAAGAGGAATTTGTGCTCTGCTATTTCAGAGATTTCTTTCACTTGATTTTCGGTCACTAAGTTGAGTCTCGTCAGTGACTACTTTCAGTTTCAGCTCATCTTCTGGTGCTTTAAATTTTAAAATAATGTTTTTTTTTTTTAAAGACACATTATTCAGCATCATGACCAGACTATCACATTTAACAATCAACAGCATGGGTGCAAAACAAAAAATCTATATTCAAACCTTTTATTGAAATGCTTTACACTTTCCACAGAACAGAAACTGAAATAACCTGTTATATGATTAGTCACAAATATAGCCCTTGAGTTTTTTGCCTAAAATGCATGAGTACTCGCCTAAAACATGTCTTCTTTGTGGCAGCTAGGCCCCGCCACCACTGTGTATGATTGAGTAGTATTCCATGGTATATATATGCATATCACATTTTCTTAATCCCCTCGTTGATTAATGGGCATTTGGGCTGGTTCCATATGTTTGTAATTGCAAATTCTGCTGCTATAAACATATGTGTGGAAGTATCTTTTTCGTATAATGACTTATTTTCCTGTGGGCAGATACCAGAAGTGGGATTGCTGGATCAAATGGTAGATTTACTTTTAGCTCTTTAAGAAATCTCCATACTGTTTTTCATAGTGGTTTTACAGTTTACATTCCCACCAACAGTGTAAAGGTGTTCCCTTTTCATCACATCTCTGCCAACATCTATTATTTTTTAATTTTTTGGATTAAGGGCATTCTTGCAGGAGTAAAGTGGTATCACATTGGGGTTTTGATTTGAATTTCTCTGATCATTAGTGATTTTGAGCATTTTTTCATATGTTTGTTGGCCATTTGCATATCTTCTTTTGAGAATTGTCCATTCATATTCTTATCCCACTTTTTGATGGGATTATTTTATTCTTGCTAATTTGTTTGTCTTCCTTGTAGATTCTGGATATCAATCTTGTGTCAGATGTACAGATTGCGAAGATTTTTCTCCCATTCTGTGGGTTGTCTGTTTGCTGATTATTTCTGTTGCTGTGCTGAAGCCTTTTAGTTTAATTGTCATTTATTTATCTTTGTTTTTGTTGTGTTTGCTTTTTGGTTCTTGGTCATGAAGTCTTTGCCTAGGCCAATGTCTAGAAGGGTTTTTCCAATGTTATCTTCTAGAATTTTTATGGCTTCAGGTCTTGATTTAAGTGTTTGATCCATCTTCAGTTGATTTTTCTATAAGGTGAGAGATGAGGATCCAGTTTCATTCTTCTGCATGTGGCTTGCCAATTATCCCAGCATTGTTTGTTGAATAGAATGTCCTTTCTCCACTTTATGTTTTTATCTGTATTGTTGAAGATCAGTTGACTGCAAACATTTGGCTTTATTTCTGGGTTCTCTATTCTGATCCATTGGTCCATGTGTCTGTTCTTACACCAATACCATGCTGTTTTGGTGACTATGGCCTTATTGTATAGTTTGAAGTCGGGTAATGCAATGCCTCCAGATTTGTTCTTTTTGTTTAGTCTTGCTTTGGTTATGTGGGGTCTTTTTTGGTTCCATATGAATTTTAGGATTTTTTTTTCTATTTCTGTGAAGATTGATAGTAGAATTTGATGGGAATTGCATTGAATTTGAAGATTGCTTTTAGTAGTATGTCCATTTTCACAGTATTGATTCTACCCATCTATGAGCATGGGATATGTTTGCATTTGTTTGTGCCATCTATGATTTCTTTCAGCAGTGTTTTGTAGTTTTCCTTATAGAGATTTTCACCTCCTTGATTAAGTATATTCCTAAGTATTTTATTTGTCTTTCACAGCTATTGTAAAAGGGGTTGAGTTCTTGATTTGATTCTCAGTTTGGTGGCTGTTGGTGCATAGTAGGGCTACTGATTTGCATATATTAATTTTGCATTCTGAAAATTTGCTGAATTCATGTGCCAGTTCTAGGAGCTTTTTGGAGGAGTCTTTAGGATTTTCTAGGTATACAATTATGTCATCAGCAAATAGTGACAGTTTGACTTCCTCTTTACAGATTTGGATGCCCCAAATCATATTTTTAGTTACAGAAAAGTGTACATGTCTGTCTGTGTGTGTGCCTGTGTGGGGGGGGAAGATATGCACCAGTGCATATTATATATGAATCTAGGTCATCTTGTTTTGTTTTTATTGAAGTTGTTGCCTGCCTCTTTCAACAGTTCCTTTTCAGTCTCAGTCTGTTCTGATTGTTCTATTTGTTCTTCCTCAGGATTCTTGGCTCCCTTGGACTCTTGTGCCCCTTGGGTTTATTATCATTTTTCTTTGTCTATTCTGAGGCTGAGGTTGGGTTGCGATGGACCTTTCTGAGGCAGGTGTAGAAGCACTTCTGCCTCCTCTGTGTGGGTTGATGGTACAGTGAGGCAGGCTATCAGATCTGTCATAACAACAGGGCTTCCAGAGACAGAGGAGCCTTACCCTATATACTGTCAGTATCTCCACAGGTCTTTGGGACCAGGGAGACATGGCATCCACTTACTGAGTAAGTTCTTTCTGTGAGGAATGGGGGTTCTTTCTGTGAGGACGGAGCAAGCTCTAAGTCTCTTCTGCAAAAATGAGACTCTTTCATATCTATGCAGTAAGGCTCTCCTATGCAGATCCTAAAGTTCCTCCTGGTTCAGAGTAAAGAACACTGTGGTAGCTTTTCAATCACTCTCTCCAGTCCTTATCTACATACTATTTGGAGCCACTCCAGTCAAGCCTAACCCACAGCAAAACCTCTGGGCAACCTGCAGATACATGAGCCCAGCCAAGATGAACAGAACTGCCCAACTCAGGCCAACCTAGATCTCCCATCTTTTAGCTGGTCCACAGACATGTGAACTACAACAATAAATTACGACTGTTCAGAGCCACTTCTTTTTTATATAGCAATAGCTAACTTACACCAAGAAAAAAGGTGAGATGATATCTTCCTGTATTTTGCTCTATATTTTAAAAAACACATATAAGTATTATTTTAAAAACTGACCCTAAAGGAAATACTTAAAATATGGAAAATAGAGATCTGATATAAATTTTATTAAGATAAAGTTATAGAATCTCAAAGTTAAAAGGAATTGCTAGACTCTATTTTGTTTGAAGATAGGAGCTATGACTTACACAGTTTCATCCCATAATGCTAGGCTCAAGAGAAAGGCTCAATGCTTTTCTTTTACATATTTACTATGTATAAAGTTTTTATATTTATAAGGAATATGTGATATTTTGCTACATGCATAGAATGTATAATGATCGAGTCAAGGTATTTGTAGTATCCATCATCTTGAATATTTCTATGTGTTGGGAACATTTCAAGTCCTCCTTATCACTACTTGGAAATATATAATACATTGTTGCTAACTATAGTCACCCTAGCCTGCTATTGAACATTAGAACTTATTTATTCTATCTAATTGTATGTTTGTACCCATTGACAAGCCTCTCTTTTTCCCCACACCCACCCACATGCCCTTCCCAGGGTCTGGTATCTATCATTCTACTTTCTACCACTGTGAAATCAATGGTTTTAGCTCCCACAGATGAGTGAGAACATATGTAATTTGTTTTTCTATATCTGGCTTATTTCACTTAACATATTGACTTCCAGTTCTGACTGTGTTGCTGCAAATGACATGATTTATTCTTTTTTATAGCTGAATAATATTCCATTGTATATATGTACCACATTTATCAATTTGTCTGTTGATGGACACATAGCTTAATTCCATATCTTTGCTATTGTGAATAGTGCTGCAGTAAACATGTGAGTGTAGGTGTCCCCTTGATAACGTTGTTTTCTTTTCCTTTGGATACCTAGTAGAATTAATAAATAAATCACCTTTGAAATATTGCTAGCCAAATCCCTGTTTGATAGACTGAGATGAATTTCTCCTACAATGTTTTCAGTGTTGATCCTAGGTCTGCTTAAATATCTTCAAGATAGAAAGCTCACTATCTACTAGGTAGCTCTTTTTTGTTGTGGAGCAAAATTAATCATTAGAATTATTTTATTGAAGCAAAGAGGAAATCTAGTTGACTGTGTGAAATCTGAGCTAGATAAATTAAAAACATTAGGTTTTTCCTCATTAAGAAGGCTCCTTGGACCAGACCAGCATATTTTCACCAGTTGATAATGAAGCTGCTATGGACTGGGACATATGCATAATGGCTTCCATGAAGTACTGTTACCTGATACTCCATCCAGCTCCAAAATTATACTCCTTCATCTATAACAAATGATTCAGTTGGAAAAAGCAAAATGATCCCTTTTGGAGCAAAATTACCAAGGAATGTAATTAACGGCATTTCATTTTGTTAACTCATCATCTAAGCTCTCTGTGGATGGCTTTAAATAGGAAAAATTGGCAGTTTTATTGTGTTCTTGTTATATTGCACACATTGCTGCTAGTGCACATGGCTATAGGGCCAGTTCAGACATCCCATTGGACCTAAAACAAATTTAGTTTGTGATTATCGTAGTGAATAATAACATTAGGTTTACACAGTTCTTTATTTAACATTATGCAGCATCTTCAAAAACAACAACTTACCTGATTGCAGGCAATGCTTCTGGATAAAGACTATCAATTGAACTTAAAAAAAAAAAGAACTGTCTTTTTTTAAAAAAATCAACATTGAACACAGTAATCAATTCATATAAAATTTAGCATAACATCTAACCCATGGTGTTTGTCAAGTCATGAATTACATTTATTATAACAACCAAAGTCTCTAGTACTATTATTTTTACTAGCTATGTGAGCTGTCTAGCTCCTCACACAGTACACTGGATCTTCAAATGATTTCCTGCTAGAAAAGGAAATAATTCTCTCCTTATCAACTGTTTTTGGACCATTTTAATCCAATCCACAAAAATAATGTAAGTATGGCAAAACTCTCTTCTTACTTACCTTCTGAAGTCAAAGCTAGTGGATGCTTAGCAGAGAAGGTTAAGTGGACTCTTAAAGGCCACTTATTATAGTACGAGGCTTTTCTAGTTAGGACTGCAGAGACTGAAGAAGCCCATGGGACTGAAGGCACAAATCTAATGAATTGGATAAAAGCCAAATTCTTCACACAGGGAGTGTGTAATAAAAGACATGGAATAGACAAAGGAAGGGTAAGTAATGTATCATGAGAAAGCAAAGGAACACTTCCATTTCCAATCCAGCCCGACAGATAGACAGTTAACTAGATGGCAGGCAGTTTCCATTTCTCATTGGCATATCTTCTTTTTGGTTTTTCTCCAGACACAGTTGATTTTCAGGTACCACCATGATATTGGAATTATAGGCCTTACCCCTTGGCCCCTGTTTCTAATGTAGAGTTGCCAAATACCTAGCACAGATGGTGGTGTTCTACACATGGACCATGGGAGGCATTGCTAATGGACTGTAGTACATCTATTTGCTGAGTGTGGATGCATCCTGTGGTATACACATGAAGGTATGAGATCCAGATTCCCTTTCAAGGAAGGCCTTGATGTCCAGCTGTAGGGAGTGTGGTTAGCAGTACACGCTCACTCCAGGTGTCAGCAACTTTAAGTTCAGCCTCAGCTGCAGTGCGCTCCCTAATTGGGAGAGTATTCACCTCGTGACTGAGTCAGGTGGTTGCTAGGGGAGGGGATTTATAAAGACCCAGCTGTTCCTTCTAATGAGAAATACCAATACTGGCTCCAGAACTCTTCTCCAGGCTGGTCGAGGTTTTGTCAGACTTGCACTTAGTTTGTCTTCTCCCTCTGTCCAGTCTTGCTTCTCCCTTTGCAACCATTGAATCCCTAATAAACATCTCCTACCTCAAACATCATCATCTCAAGATTTGCTTCCAGAGAACCCATCCTGGAAGTCACTACCAACAGACTGGAGCTGGCTTGACGAAGGAAGCTCGTTGTGGGTGCCTTCCTAAGGTGAGGATTCACTGATAGGTGTTGTCTTCAACACACTGAGAATATTCAGAGAATTTCTTTTGGCCTATTGGCCAATGAGAATACAGCCAGTTATCAGTGATATGGTTCATTTCAGTCAAAAAAAAAGGGCCTTCCTTCAAAGCATCAGGGAATTTCTTTGCTTATCTAAGATATGGTTTCTCAACCTTGGCACTATTAACATTGGGCTGAATAATTATTTGTTGTAGTGGGCTGTCTTGTGCCTTGTGGGAGGCTTAGAGCATCTCTAGACTCTACCTACCAGATGTCAGTAGCACCCACCAATTGTGACAACCAAAAAATGTCTTCAGGTATTGCTGAAAGTCTCCTGAAAAGCAAAGTCTACCTGGTTGATAGCCACTGGTCTAAGAGTTCTGCCTGGGGTAGCAGCCTCCTGGTAAGGGAAGCTAAAGCCTTAGAATATTTCAAAATACTCCTCGGCAGGCCTAGATCCTGATCTGAACTCTTCCCTCAGGAAAGTGGAAAATGGTTACTTGAATTAATCATCACCAAAACAGAAGAAGGTTGATTGCCTGTTTAACACGTTCTTTGGCAACCATCCTAGTTAAGGATGTTGAATTTCTAACAAGGCTGCTGGCAGCTGTGTCAAATCTCAGGCCAGCTCTCTGATTTCCACACTTCCATCCTGGGGAAGGCCCCCTCACCCCCTGTGGCTTGCAGGTGGGTTGCGGTTTCTGTTTACACTATTCGGGAGGTTACGTTCCTCGTGCTGTCGATAGCACTGAGGGCAGCAGGTTTTCTGTCCTTGGGACTATTTGAGCTTGAAAGGGCCAAAGTCATTTACTGAAAAGCTAAAGAAATAATGGGTTTCATTGGACATTTCAAAAAATAATTATCACTTAAAGACTGTTGGAATGTTTGGGATCATATATGAGCATATGTATGTGTGCACAGGCTTATTTAAATATTCAATTGTTACTTTTCTGCACAAGTAATCCATAGCTACTGAAGAAAATTTAAAACTATGAGTCAACTAAGCAGAAAAATTAAAAATTCTTCATAATTTCACCAGCTAATGATAAATATAATTAATATTTTGAAAAGCAATCTTTTGAACTACTTTCCTTTAATACAAATACATGAAATATGCATTTTATTGGGAAAATAGGAACATATTGTGATATTGTTTTGCAACTCTCTTTGTTCTACTTATAAGTTCAGGCTGAGCCTGTATTTTTTGCATCTCTACATTCTTTTTTGATGGGGGGTGATTGCTGTCCCTTCGTTTACAATGAAAACTTCTGAAGGAGGGAGGTTTTATGACTAACCCTACTCTGATTGTGATAGGGGTAAATCAAGGCTAGGAATGTGAAGTATGCTGACCACATTCTTTACTGCCTCACCAGCACCCACACACACTCCTCACACCCTCACAAGCCTGGGGAGGGAAGGCTAATGCTGACTCACTTTGCAGTTCTGACTAGAATCCTGAATACTGAAGGAAATCACCACTGATAATATAATAGCTGTACAGGAGTTTCAAAATAGCATCCGCAGTAGTCGGCACAGAGCCTGTTAATGCCACTTACATAATACCTATCAATTGATGGGATTTACAAGGTAATAGAATGAAAACTTTTCTAGTAAAACCAAACTTTCCCTATCTTTCAAGGTAAAGCTTTTAATAAATGTGCTTTGGGCTGATCTTTGGGAGCCTGTTTGCATCCAGAGTGGCAGATTGACCTGGGAGATTCTTACAAAGAGTTTCCATGACGCACAGAGCCAATACAGTTTCTCTTTAGAGTTGGCTGTTGGAAGCTAGAATTGCTTTAGCATTAATTATTCCTGTGAGCTTGAGCCAATCATTTCCTTTCTCTGTACCACCATTTCTTCCTCGGTACAAATATTCTTTCCAAAAAAGTGAAAAAAATCACACCCCAAAACAAGTACTTACCTGGCTCTTCCTTGAAGCAAAACAGTCTGGTGCTGTAGACTCAGCAGGTTTCCCCCATGTGTCCATGTAGTCTTACCATTAGACTCCCACTTATACATGAGAACATGCAGTGTTTGGTTTACTGTTCCTGGGTTAGTTTGCTGAGCATAATGGCTTCCAGCCGCATCCATGTCCCTGCAAAGGATATGATTTCATTCTTTTTTTATGGCTGCATTGAATTCCATGGTGTATATGTACCACCACGTTTTCTTTATCCAGTATATAACTGATGGGCATTTAGGTTGATTCTATATCATTGCTATTGTGAATAATGCTGCAATGAATATATGTGTGCATATATCTTTATAACAGAGTGATTTATATTCCTTTGGGTATATACCCAGTAATGGCATTGCTGGGTCAAATGGTATTTCTGCCTCTAGGTTTTTGAGAAATCACCACACTGTCTCCCACAATGTTTGAACTAATTCATACTCCCCTCAACAGCATAAAAGCATTCTTTTGTCTCTACAACCTCACCAGCATCTGTTGTTTTTTGACTTTTTAATAATAGCTCTCTGACAGGCATGAGATGATATATCATTGTGGTTTTGATTTGCATTTCTCTAATGATCAGTGATGTTGAGCTTTTTGTAATATGTTTGTTGGCCGCATGTATGTCTTCTTTTGAGAAGTATCTGTTCATGTCCTTTGCCCACTTTTTAAGAAGGTTGTTTATTGTTGTTTTTTTTTTTGTAAATTTGAGCTCCTTATAGATTCTGAATATTAGAACTTTGACAGATGAATAGATTGCAAAGCTTTTCTCCCATTCTGTTGGTTGTCTGTTCACTCTGATGATGGTTTCCTTAAATTTCTGCTTTTGTTGCAATTGCTTTTGTCATTTTCATTATGAAATCTTTGTCTGTTCCTATGTCCTGAATGGTATTGCTTAGATTTTCTCCTAGGATTTCTATAGTTTTGGGTTTTATATTTAAGTCTTATCTGTCATGTGTTAATTTTTGTATATGGTATAAAGAAGTAGCTCAGTTTAATTCTCTGCATATGACCAGCCAGTTCTCCCAGTACCATTTATTAAATAAGTAATCCTTGCCCCATTGGTGGTTTTGGTCAGCTTTATCAAAGTTCAGATGTTTGTAGGTGTGCAGCCTTATTTGTGAGTTTTTATTCTGTTCTGTTGGTCTATGTGTCTGTTCTTATACTAGTACCATGCTGTTTTGGTTACAGTAGCCTTGAAGTATTGTTTGAAGTTGGGTAGCATCATGCCTCCAACTTTCATCTTTTTGCTTAGGATTGTCTTGGGCTATTTGGGCTCTTTTTTGATTCCATATGAATTAATTTTTTTCCCTAATTCTGTGAAGAATGTCAAGGTAGTTTAATGGGAATAACATTGAATTTATAAATTACTTTGGATAGTGTGGCCATTTTCATGATACTGATTCTTCCTGTCCATGAACATGGAATGTTTTTCCATTTGTTTCGTCTCTGATTTCTTGGAGCAGTGGTTTATAGTTCTCCTTGAAGAGGTCCTTCACTTCCCTTATTAGCTGTATTCCTAGGTATTTTATTCTTTTTGTAGCAACTGTGAATGAGAGTTCATTCATGATTGGGCTCTTTGCTTGCCTATTGTTGGTATATAGGAATGCTAGTGATTTTTGCACATTGATTTTGTATCCTGGGACTTTGCTGAAGTTGTTTATCAGCTTAATAAGCTTTTGGGCTGAGATCATGGGGTTTTCTAGGTATAGGATCATGTCATCTGCAAACAAGGATGATTTGACTTCTCTTCTTATTTGAATACCAATACCCTTTATTTCTTTCTCTTGCCTGATTCCTCTGGCCAGAACTTCCAATACTATGTTGAATAGGAATAGCGAAAGAGAGCATTCTTGTCTCATGCCAGTTCTCAAAGGGAATGCTTCCAGCTTTTGCCCATTCAGTATGATATTGGCTGTGGGTTTGTCCTATATGGCTCTTGTTATTTTGAGTTCTGTTCCTTCAATACCTAGTTTATTGAGGTTTTTTTTTAACATGAAGGAATGTTGAATTTTATCTAAGGCCTTTTCTGCATCTATTGAGATAATCAGGTGGTTTTTGTCTTTAGTTCTGCTTATGTGATGAATCACATTTATTGACTTGCATATGTTGAACCAGCCTTGCAACCAGGGGATGAAGCCAACTTGATTGTGGTGGATAAGCTTTTTGATGTGCTGCTGGATTTGGTTTGCCAGTATTTTATTGAGAATTTTTGCATCAATATTCATAAAGGATATTGTCCTGAAGTTTTCTTTTTTTGTTGTATCTCTGCCAGGATTTGATATCAGTTTAATGCTGGGGAGGCCCTTTTTCTAAGTAAAAGAGTTAAGTTTGTTGCCTAAGGTTACTTGGAAACTAAGTATCAGTGGTCAGGGTTCAGACCATGTTCTTTCTGTCTGACTCCAGTGTCCTGTGCTGCTGCTTCAGCTTGGGTTGTGGTAGTGAGAATCTGTGTTCTAGGTCGTTTCTCAGGGGGTGATTTGCATGCCTTACATCAGAATGTTTACAAAGAAGTCCAAAGCACCCCACCCCACCTTTCTCTTCTTGCTATGTTCATCCCTTCCAAACAAAAATGGTGGGAAAGCTGACATCCCAGCCAAAACCACCCAAGTGTTAATTCCTTTTTTCTGAGAAATTTTTTCTAATATCTGAGAAAGATTCTCATGAAGCAAACTAGGGAACATGTGAGGTGTGTGGAGAAGACCTGGAATTCAAGCAATTGCTCAGCTCAAGTAATTACTTAGATGAGCTACAGTAGAGACCAGTAAAAAAGAAGACAAGACCAATTAAACAAAGGAAGGCCTCGTTTGCGACCAGTTATAACCTTGATCTTCTCCCCAGAAAATGAGGCAGCTTGGCAAGGAGAGTGGAAAAAATAGTGAATGTTAAATACATTTATTCATCTGCACAATTTAGTTGAGTATCTACTCTAGGGATCTGCAAACTTTGCCTATAAAGGCCCAGATAGTAAATATTTCAGGCTTTGTGGGGCCATTACTTTGTGGGGTCATTATGTTGCAATTATAGAACTCTGTCATTGCCATTTGAAATCAGTCATAGAAGATACATAGACAAATGGGCGTTGTGTATTAAACATTTATGTGTGGACGCTGGAATTTGAATTTTATATTTCTTGTGTGTGTTGTAAAATACTGTTTTTGTAAAATTTCCCCCAAGTATTAGAAATGTAAAAACCATACTTAACTCATAAACTAGATCTTGCCTCCAGACCATAGTCTCCCAGCCCCTTGTTTTACTCCATACCAGGCACTCGGTGAACAAACAGATATGACCTTTGCCCTCACAGGGTTTACATGAAGTTGTTGAGGTTGCTCAAAGTGTGTTCTTTGAAACGCACTTTAAATAATGTTTCATCACAAAAGGTATCTATGTTCAATGATATTTGGGAAATACTGAATTTAAGCAAAGTGCTTAATTTGTTGCAGGACTTCTCAGAGTCTTTAATATGCTAATGGACATTGTGAATTTCTAAGAAGGGAACATGGCAAGACAAACACGCAAGGCCAAATTTATTTAACTATAGAAAATTTTACATACATAATACTTTTCACAAACTGGTGTTACATGAAACACACTGTGAGAAAATGCTCTTCTCTTTTTGACAAGAAAATGAAGTTATTTGCCAAGTTCCCCAGTGCCTGAGCTAAAAGGTTAGGTCTGAATCGGAGGTCTCCTCCCTTCTAGCTTCATTCTCTATCTCCCAATGACCAGGCAAGCTTTTAGAATTACATCTACTTTTTGGATAAGACGATGGAAATAATAAAGGGAAAGGTCCATTCCGTAATTTTGTAAAGTGCTTTGTATTTCTTTTCATTTGTTTATGCAAACCTCTGCTTGGATATGTCTGTGGCTTTTAGTCCTTACACTTCCCATGACTCCTCTCAAACTCACCCCACTATCAGCTGCTGGATTCATTTTCAATTTCATTCTTCTCAGTTGTATAATGGCTGCTTTAATAATTAAACTTCAAAGCCCATCTGACCCTAAGCTCTTTAGAGCCTGGGCCCATGATGCTAAAAGCAGCCAAAAGTGTGAGTTGTTTAAAAACAAACATGAATACTAGGATTTAGTGGGGCCGATTTCCATTAGAATCAGAGAGCTTTTCAAGAAACTCACATAATATGAATGATTTTTGAGGCCTGAAGTACTAAAGGACTTAAGGGTAGGATCATATCTTATGTGGGAGTTAGTGTTTAAAGTCAGCACATGTGGCAAAAATTGTGTAGCATCAAAATTACCCTTGAAAATCCTTTAAATTATCAATGAAGTGCCAAAAAAAAGTGCATCGTGTACACTGTAGTCTCTCTCAGTAAGCCCAAAAAGCTAAAAAGTGATTTTTCCCCTTCTGGTATTGAATGAGTTTCTTATTTTTCAGTTTAACCACAGATGAAGTATTGGCTTGCATTTAGAGGCCATGCTGTATAAAAACAATCTTTCCCTCCTTGGTGGTTGACTTACCCTGAGAGATATGCTCCTCTGTAGTGGCCTGTTTGCCCTGAAATGTCTTCTCATAAATGACTTTAGATAAATCACCCTGGAAAATGTGATTTTATTTTCCATCTGTCCTCATTGGTAGGGTCTCAGATTTCTTTTGTGTTGAAGTTCATTTATCACTATCATAAAGTCCTTGGCATTGTTGTGACACTGTGTGTTCACAGACCCTTTCTGGATGCTCTACCCAGGAACTCAACAAAGATCCTGAAATGGACATGGATAAATGTAATGATAAAAATATTAACAAGGTCCATTTCCTCTAAATAGAACAGTTGCAAAAACAAATGAAATAAACAAGTTGAAATGAGGAGAAGTATCTAAGTAGTCACAAGGACCCTTAGCCCCCACTCTTCTCTCTACACATACACACAACAGAGAGGAGGAGAAACAGGTTCTGTTCTTAGAAGGTAAAGCCATTTCTTAGGGGATTCAAACCCAGAACTTCTGACTCTAGAGTCCATGCTTCTGTTCCTATGCCATATCCTGTCTCTCACAGTTACCAAAGGGGACACCTAGACGTGACTGGAAACATCTTTGGAGCAGCAGCCAAATGCTCTACCACTAACTACCATCTGATTCTGGAGTGATCTTAGACATTGTCTGGTGGATTAGTTGGTATTTGAACAGAATTTTTAGGATAGGTAGAATTAAAGTGCACCTAAGTTGGGCTACGGGTGGGACTTCAAAATGCTGTTTGTGGAAAAGGGAACATCTGAGAAACAAGGGCCTGGAGAATAGGTCCTCTAGAAAGGGACCTGCTCTAAATCTTTTTTTTTTCTCTACGTTTGAAGAGCATAGAAGATGCTTTAATTATGTTTGTTGAATTGAATGGTACTGGTGGTAGACAGTGAGCATTTTTGTTTGGCTGGAGCACAAGAAATACAAAAAAGTATTCAAGGGGGAAAAAAAGGTTGAAAAACAAATGGGGTCAGGTCATGGAGGGAATGCTGTTTGTGGGAGGCAGAAAATGACCCCCAAAGATGTCCATGTCCTAATCCCTGGAACTTATGAACACGTTTGGTGACATGGCAAAGGAGAATTGAGTCTACAGATGAAATTAAGGTTGCTAATTATCAGACATTGAGAGGGACATATTATCCTGTATTATCTGGGTGGGGACAATGTAATCACATGTTCTTATGAACGGAAGAGGGAGAATCAAAGAGACAGCAGTGTGGGGAAGACACAGCTCACGGTTGCTGCCTTTGAAGATGGGAAACAGGCTGCTAGCCAAGGAATTAGGAGGCCTTTTTAAGCTGGAAAGAGTAAAACACAGATTCTCTCCTAGAGCCTCCAGGAGGAACACAACTCTGCCAACACCTTAATTTTAGCCCAGTGAGTCCCATTTCAGATGCCTGACCTCCAGAGCTACAACACAGTAAATCTGTGTGATTGTAAGCCGTTAAAGCTGTGGTGATCTGTTACAATAGCAAGTAGGACACAAAACACATCCTAAGGAGAGCTTGTGTGTCCTATGAGGTAGAAGTTTGGATGAGTTCAAATTTTTAACAGTCATAGAATCTTAGGCGAATACTTTGCCAATTACAGCAACACTGTCCAATGGAAGTTTCTGTGGTGATGAAAATCCTCTAAATCTGTGTTAGTCAATGTGGCAGTCACTAGCCACATGTGTTTACTGTCCATTTAAAATGTGTCTAGTGTGACTGAGAAACTGAATTTTAAATTTGATTTAATTAGATTAAAATGAAAAATAGCCTCATACGGTAGTATATGCTATCAAATCAGACAGCACAGTCTCATAGCCTTTGTTCTCTCACCTACAAAGGGAGGTAATAATAGAACCTATTATATTGGGCTGCTGTTTATTAATCAATATATGTAAAATAATATTTGGACTATGTTATGAAGTAAAAGCATTTGCATCCACTTGTGCAAAGACATTTCATTTTATAGAGTTGGAGTTAGGCCATACATCACTGGAAAACAAGAACACGTTTTCATGATTGTCCATGACTTTTCCCTTTAGCAAGCTAAGTAATTTTGCAAGTATATTGGCTTTTTTTCAAACAGAGGTATGAAAAAAGCTTTTAAAATAACACTTGAACTTCTATTCCGGCCGTGTCCATATGCTGCATTTTTAAACTTCCCTAAACTTGCATCAAGTTGTGTCTCAGTTCATATTTATGTTTGGCTGCTGGTCACGAGAGAAGGCCCTCCCAGCTTGTGTCAGATTCGTGGCGTTTTCAGTATTCCAGGCTCTCCGTCTCGTTCTGCTTCATCATCTCCCACATCTGGATCTATTCTTCATCCTCCTTATTCTTTCCAGATACCTGCTCCACCTCTGGCCTTGTATCATGTTTGGGCAGTCAGGAAGGGCACTTCATTTTGCAATTTTGCTTTCTATTTTGGGAGAAAAGCTCTAACTAGGGGTTTTCATTTCATTGACCAGAGTTATATCACATGGACACCACAAGATGCTGAGAAGACTAGGAAAACATGCAAGCATGCATTGTACTTTCTAGCCTCTAGGGTAGAGGAAGGGAGGATGGTGGGGTGGGTGTTGAATAAGTGAGCTTACAAAATCTGGCACAGGGCTTAAGAAATTAATTCAAGCAATAGCCACCAAATGTTTAAGATGTATTTGAATATGATGAGTTTGACCTCTTCGAGCCTCAGTTTATCCATCTCAAAAAGGAGAAGGACAATATTAACCTCCTTCAGTATATGTAGAAGGGTTTTTCAAACTAGGCAGAATGGAAAATTAAAGAGTAATGATGATCTGATTTACTATTTTAAGTGTCTCCTTTTAAAATACTTTTTAGATTATCCTCTGGAGCTATGATTAGTCTCTTTTACAATGGTCCCATTAACGCTATTAATAGCTGGTTTAATTAGAGGCCAGTATCTGAATTTGGAATCCTTAAAAGCAGAGTCTAAGATGTGGATTCTTGTACAAGAGATTTATTGCAGTGGTGCCTCAAGAGGGATCTATAAGGGAGGGAGAGAAAGATAAGTGTATTAGTCCATATTCATCATGCTATGAAAAAATATCTGAGATTGGGTAATTTATAAAGAAAAAGAGGTTTAATGGACTCACAGTTCCACATGGCTGGGGAGGCCTCACAATCATGGTGGAAGACAAAGGAGAAGCAAAGTCACATCTTACATGGCTGCAGGTAAGAGAGTGTGTGCAGCAGAGCTGCCCTTATAAAACCATTGAATCTAGTGAGACTTACTCACTATCACGAAACAGCACAGGAAAAATCCACTCCTATGATTCAATTACCTCCCATTGGGTCCCTTCCCCAACATGTGGGGATTATGGGAGCTACAATTCAAGATGAGATTTGGGTGGAGACACAGCCAAATCACATCAATAAGGAAGGGAAAAACAGGTACGTAGTTTTTTTTGTTTTTGTTTTTTGTTTTTTTTTTTTTTTGGCAACATCCAGCCTGATTTCAGGATATGCCCTGGAATGTGAATTGCACTAGAATTGTTCTGTCTAAGTGCTCAGGGCCTGGATTTTATATTTCCATATCAGTCAGCCATTGGCCACATACTGGAATCAAATACAAACACAGACATAATAATAATAGTAATAGTTCATGCATTTAGAGCACTTAGCTGTTCTAGGCCTTGTGGATAGAACTCTGCACATCTGTTCTCACTTAACATTTATGACAGCTCTACAGAGTAGAATGTATCATTATATCATTATCCTCATTTTATAGATAAAGGCAGTGAGGCTTAGAGAGGTGAAAGTGCTTGCCTGAGGTCACACAGCTGGTAAGGATTGGTTGCAAGAGCCCCTATATACCAGAGTGTGCACATACTCAAGTCCTGCAGTCAGCCCTGTAGAACGTACACATACAAAAAGTTAGCCTTCTGGATACTGGAGTTTCGCATCCCCCAAATGCTATATTTTCCATCTCTGTTTGGTTGAAATAAATCCAAGTATAAGTGTACTCTCACAGTTCAAACCTGTGTTGTTCAAGAGTCAAATATATTGATTGTGTGCAAAGCCCTAGCTGGGCACTGGGGATAAGATCATAAAATGCTTCCTGCCCTCATAGGGCCTAGAATCTGGTTTGAGGAGATTGACATTAAGTTTGTGACAGTGATACAGAGAAAAACATCAGGGTATTATACTATAAGAGAATCCGAGCACAGGCTCCTCACCTAGTGTGAGGCTAGAGCATTTCAGGGTGAATTTCCCTGGAGAAATAACCTTATTATTTTATTTTACTTTTTAGCTTTGTTGAGGTATAATTGACAAACAATTTTTATATATTCAAAGAGTACATTGTGATGTCTTGACATACATAAACTTTGTGAAATGATGACCACAATCAAGCTATTTAACACATCCATTACCTCACATATGACCCCCTTCTTTTGGTGGTGAGAATACTTAAGATTTACTCTTTTTTTTTTTTTTTTTTTTTTT
>PVKP010007349.1:19774-77761 GCA_004027715.1 Plecturocebus donacophilus | reverse complement strand
TGCTCCGCTGGTTAGGAGAATCATAGTTTGATCAAATAAATGAGGGAAAAGTGATGTGATTCAAATGTTCATTGCAGCACAGTTTACAATGGCAAAGACCTGGAACCAACCCAAATGCCCATCAATGATAGACTGGACAGGGAAAATGTGGCACATATACACCATGGAATATTATGCAGCCATCAAAAATGATGAGTTCATGTCCTTTGTAGGGACATGGGTGAACCTGGAAACCATCATTCTCAGCAAACTGAGACAAGAACACAAAATCAAACACCGCATGTTCTCACTCATAGACGGGTGTTGAACAGTGAGAACACATGGACGCAGGGAGGGGAGCACTACACACTGGGGTCTGTTGGTGGGAAATAGGGGAGGGACAGCGGGTGGTGGGGAGTTGGGGAGAGATAGCATGGGGAGAAATGTCAGATATAGGTGATGGGGAGGAAGGCAGCAAATCACACTGCCACGTGTGTACCTATGCAACGATCTTGTATGTTCTTCACATGTACCCCAAAACCTAAAATGCAATAAAAAAAAAAGTGATGTGATTAACATTGAAAGTAGGAGTATGTTTTAACTGGAGTGTTATCAAGCCACTTTGGTATAAGATCTTCTGTAATTTTACGGTAGCTGTCACTTAAACACAATAATGGAGACTATCCATGAGAAAGAGATGATTTGCAAAAGTTGCCAAAGCTTTAGTCAGATTAGGTAAGCAAAGTTCAATGTTTTAGCCAAACTAGAACTATTGGAATAGGCAATTTTCTTCATGAGAGTTTCAGAATTTTCCTTGTCTTGAACTAGAAGCATTCTAGGGCACATGGTTTCTTTTACTTTCCTTTTGTCTTGGACCAATTCCTTTCTACTTCCTAGCATCTAGTGAGTGGAAAAAGATCATTGAAATCTGACATGACTTAAAGCAATCAAAGCTTCCTTAAACAATGCATAAAGGAAGCAACTGAATTTGGGGGTCTTGTTTTACCCAAGCTTACTCCTCTTTGCTCTTTATTTGCTTCAACAAGAGATTGGTAAATCTGAGATCGGTAAATCGGAGATCAGTAAATCTGAGGTGCACTAGGGAATCAATCTCTCTGCCCATCTCTTTCTGCCTCTTTTCTCCCTACCCAATCTGCTTTGCACAGTTTTAAGAGCAATTCTCTGAATCACTCGTTTGATTATGTTATTCCCCACTGTCTATTATAAAGTGCAGAATGCTTAATCTGATACTCAGGTCTTCAGCACTCTTGCATCAGTCTTTTTTATTCAGCTTCTTTTGCCTACTATTATTCTGTTTGAACTGTTCTATATGCCTTTTCCTAAATAAGCCTTGTGTTTTCCCACTGATAATGCTATTCCTGTTGCCTGGAGTGCCTTTTTGTACAATGTAAATTAAAATTCATCCATTCAACATGCCCACCTCCAACTCCTACTTACTTCACGAAAACCCACTGGCCATGCCATCCACAGAATGACTGTCACCACTTTGAACTCTTGTTACCTGCAGATAGCTTGTCATTGTGATTATTTATATGCCAATTTATACAGGCTAGATGATGGAGAGCAGGAGTAACATTTCATGTGTTTGTATCACCTGCAGTACTGACATGAAGTTTTTATTGAATGCTTACTGAGTACATTGCTGAATTAATATATAATGGTGTTCGTAAGATTAATGTTAACTTTATTCATTTCCTTTTTGTCTCCTTGTCTCTTTTTCTCTCATTTCTTTCTCTCTTGCTCAATACAACTTTATTCATTTCTTTTTGTCTCTTTCTTTTTTGCTCTCATGTTTTTTTCTCTTTCTTGCTCAATACCCCTCTTTTCCCCTTTTCTCTACTCCTTTCCTGTCTCCTCTTTTTATCTGTTTTCCTTCTCTGTCCTGTCCCCAGGGGAAATGGAAGAACTGGAAGCTCTCTGGCTCACTGGCATTTGTCATAATGAGAAGAATGAGGTCATGAGCAGCCAGCTGGACATTGACAACATGGCTGGGGTCTTCTACATGTTAGGGGCGGCCATGGCTCTCAGCCTTATCACCTTCATCTGTGAACACCTTTTCTATTGGCAGTTCCGGCATTGCTTTATGGGTGTCTGTTCTGGCACGCCTGGCATGGTCTTCTCCATCAGCAGAGTAAGTGTTTTGATTTAAATGCCTAGATCTTGTTAGGGACCACTTAGCCTAGCACTGTGCGAAGCAGAGAGACCCAAGAAGACACGATCTCCAGCCCCATGTTGCTCAAGCAAGAAACCACATCATGTATGTTTCCTCAGGAGTTTGTGTGATATGATTTCAAGTGCCTCAAAAAAGTGGGCGATACTATATTTCCTTCAAGAAATAGCTTTCTGTGTGGGATTTGGGCAATTGGTTCTCTAAAGAACTGGCAGATCTGTCAAAATGGAAAATTTGGCTTTTTATCAAATGCCTTTCATAGTTCTGTATAACTTGTATTAATTATTTAATCCTTTAAAACCATACATTTTTATTTAAATAATAATGTGTAACATATCTCTCTTATTCTAACATACAAAGGTATATCTTTTTTTGTTTTGTTTGTTGTTTTTTTTTTTTTTTTTGGTATATTATTAGTTGTTTCACTCTATGTTTTAACCATGTGTGGGTTATGGAGAGTTAGAGAGAGCTTAGCAGAACCTTCAGAAATAATTTCTGACTCATAAGAAATTTACATTCCAGAAACTTCCCTAATTGGAGCAAGAGTAAAACTCTTAGGTCATTCTTTATTTAGGTCTCCTCTTCATTCCTTGTTCAAAATGAGACATTAAGAAGATAGTTTTGAGTAGGAGCAGAAGGTGACATGGAGAAGTTTTTTTAAAAAGTGAACTTCTTTTGATTTTGTTAATAAAGTAGAGAGACTAATTTGTGAGAGGTGAACTCAAATGTCCTTTTAGAATGGAGGTCCAGGTTCCAGATACGGCCAACTTTGACTCAAATGGAGTTCTGTATTAATGAGAAATCAATTTTCTCATTAAGTTATTTCATCTTTTCATCATTTTCCTATCAGCATTTTACTGATAGAGAACAATTTCTTCATTTCCTCTCTGGCTGTGAGTTAATTCAGGCCATCGAGTGAGCTCAGAACAGGAGGATGGAACTTGGGGTGGTGATGATCCCTGAGCCATGTTGCTTACCTGGTAGCCCTTCCCTAAGATCTCAGATAGGGGAATGCCAGAAGTTTTGGGAGTTGGTGATCTGTAAAGAAACTCCATTGATAATCCTTTGACACAATCAATGCCTCTATAGAGGAAAAAAGGCTTGGCATTTTCTCTTGATCTCAATCAGGAAGGGTTAGGAGAAGAACTGGGAAAGTGGAATAACCTTACCTTAAAGAATTTCTGTCTTACTCATGCCCTGTGGGACAATGAGACTTACCTTGTCTAAACCTTTCTTCTTTCCCATTTAGCTACGATTCTTCTTCTAACCTTCTCCCTTCTCATTCCCGTCCACTGGGATAACTTCCCTTTCCAAATTAGTCCCATTTGTTGTAATGATGCAATTCAAATAACCTCTTTTCATATACTTTCCCTAACCAGGGAGAGAAGTTCCAAGTTTGGAACTTTTCAAAGGAAAAGTTCCTTTCCAGGCAGGGAGCAAGATGTGAGCAGGAGGTTGCCTTGACTTTAGAATCAAGCATACTGAGCCCTCCAGGAGCCCAGCCCACCGCCTCTCCTGGACGGTGTCCTTCAAAGCCCTGTACAAGGAGCCGTACACAGGGAGCTCTCAATCAATACTAATTTGTTAAGATGTTAATTATTGATGATGATAGTGAATGAGTGAGAAAGTATAAGGAGGAAAACAGGAGCTAAAGAGAGAATAAATGAGAAAATTCAACAAGGGAGTTATTTATTCCTATTGAGTACTGAATATTTGTCCCAATTCTTCCCTCCCACAGTGTAGAACACAGCAGGAGAAAAATCCTTCTTTGACCCCAGGGCTTCCTAATTCTGTCTCTCTGTGAATTTTGTTCATGCTTGGCTCAAGAAGAGAATTGCTCAGCTGTTATTTGGTGACCAAACTTCTAAAACCTGCTTAAAATTTGTCAGAGCTGGAAAAGAGTGGCAATTGTGAGTTGTTGAGCTTCGCTGTGCTTTACTGCCAGCCGGGAGTGGCCAGCCACGGCAGAGCAACCTCAGCGTCCATAGAGCACGGCCATTTATTTCCAGGAGGCCGACGATACTTTTTGCTATGGGTGGATGTCATGGCCTCATTTTCAAGATGTAAAAATCTAGGCATAGAAAACCAAGATAAGTCATCGCTGAAGTTGAGGCAAAAATGCCGTATCTTACAATTCCAGTCTCTTTGCTCAAGTTATTGGTGTGGCTATGCCTCCTCTCTGATGGCCAGATCACTGACCTCAGCTCATAACATGACAATCACCAAATTCAGGGCTTATCAATTAGGCAAACTTCTAGCCAGATTTCTGAATATATTAAACTATTCGCTTCATGCTTTCCCTGACTTTTTCTTATCCAGTTGGGGCAATTATTGGTGGGAGAGTGTTTTTTGTGATCATTTTTAGCCTCTCTGGAGACTTAACCTGTCCCCCCCGTTCTTGCTTCAGGGTATCTACAGCTGCATCCATGGGGTGGCCATCGAGGAGCGCCAATCTGTAATGAACTCCCCCACCGCAACCATGAACAACACACACTCCAACATCCTGCGCCTGCTGCGGACAGCCAAGAACATGGCTAACCTGTCTGGCGTGAACGGCTCCCCGCAGAGCGCCCTGGACTTCATCCGACGGGAGTCGTCCGTCTATGACATCTCGGAGCACCGCCGTAGCTTCACGCATTCCGACTGCAAATCCTACAACAACCCGCCCTGTGAGGAGAACCTCTTCAGTGACTACATCAGTGAGGTAGAGAGAACGTTCGGGAACCTGCAGCTGAAGGACAGCAACGTGTACCAAGATCACTACCACCATCACCACCGGCCCCATAGCATCGGCAGTGCCAGCTCCATCGACGGGCTCTACGACTGTGACAACCCACCCTTCAGCACCCAGTCCAGGTCCATCAGCAAGAAGCCCCTGGACATCGGCCTCCCCTCCTCCAAGCACAGCCAGCTCAGTGACCTGTACGGCAAATTCTCCTTCAAGAGCGACCGCTACAGTGGCCACGACGACTTGATCCGCTCCGATGTCTCTGACATCTCCACCCACACCGTCACCTATGGGAACATTGAGGGCAATGCCGCTAAGAGGCGTAAGCAGCAATATAAGGACAGCCTGAAGAAGCGGCCGGCCTCGGCCAAGTCCCGCAGGGAGTTTGACGAGATCGAGCTGGCCTACCGTCGCCGGCCGCCCCGCTCCCCTGACCACAAGCGCTACTTCAGGGACAAGGAAGGGCTACGGGACTTCTACCTGGACCAGTTCCGAACAAAGGAGAACTCACCCCACTGGGAGCACGTGGACCTGACCGACATCTACAAGGAGCGGAGTGATGACTTTAAGCGCGACTCGGTCAGCGGAGGAGGGCCCTGTACCAACAGGTCTCACATCAAGCATGGGACGGGCGACAAGCATGGCGTGGTCAGCGGGGTACCTGCACCTTGGGAGAAGAACCTGACCAACGTGGAGTGGGAGGACCGGTCCGGGGGCAACTTCTGCCGCAGCTGCCCCTCCAAGCTGCACAACTACTCGACGGCGGTGACGGGTCAGAACTCGGGCCGGCAGGCGTGCATCCGGTGTGAGGCTTGCAAGAAAGCGGGTAACCTGTATGACATCAGCGAGGACAACTCCCTGCAGGAACTGGACCAGCCGGCTGCCCCGGTGGCGGTGACATCAAATGCCTCCACCACCAAGTACCCTCAGAGCCCGACTAATTCCAAGGCCCAGAAGAAGAACCGGAACAAACTGCGCCGGCAGCACTCCTACGACACCTTCGTGGACCTGCAGAAGGAAGAAGCCGCCCTGGCCCCGCGCAGCGTGAGCCTGAAAGACAAGGGCCGATTCATGGATGGGAGCCCCTACGCCCACATGTTTGAGATGTCAGCTGGCGAGAGCACCTTTGCCAACAACAAGTCCTCAGTGCCCACTGCCGGACACCACCACAACAACCCCGGCGGCGGCTACATGCTCAGCAAGTCGCTCTACCCTGACCGGGTCACGCAAAACCCTTTCATCCCCACTTTTGGGGACGACCAGTGCTTGCTCCATGGCAGCAAATCCTACTTCTTCAGGCAGCCGGTGGCGGGGGCGTCGAAAGCCAGGCCGGACTTCCGAGCCCTCGTCACCAACAAGCCTGTGGTCTCGGCCCTTCATGGGGCCGTACCAGCCCGTTTCCAGAAGGACATCTGTATAGGGAACCAGTCCAACCCCTGTGTGCCTAACAACAAAAACCCCAGGGCTTTCAATGGCTCCAGCAATGGGCATGTTTATGAGAAACTTTCCAGTATTGAGTCTGATGTCTGAGTGAGGGAACAGAGAGGTGAAGGTGGGTACGGGAGGCTAAGGCTGTGGGTCGTGTGATGCGCATGTCACGGAGGGTGACGGGGGTGAACTGGGTTCCCATTGGCTCCTTTCTTGTTGTTTTAATTTATTTATGGGATCCTGGAGTTCTGGTTCCTACTGAGGGCAACCCCGGTGACCAGCACCATCTCTCCTCCTTTTCGCAGTTCTCTCCTTCTTCCCCGCCCGCTCTGTCAGCCATTCCTGTTCCCATGAGATGATGCCATGGGCCCTCTCAGCAGGGGAGGGTAGAGCGGAGAAAGGAAGGGCTGCATGCGAGCTTCCTCCCGGTGTAGAAGAGCTCCTTGCCATCCTCTCTGAGTGAAGCCATGTGAGCACAAAGGTAGCTTTTCCCAAACCCATCTTTTCGTTGAGGTGAGGAAGCAAAAGCATCTACATGAGACCGTTTAGCACACTGCTTGTGAAAAGAAAGAGGCTATGGCTAAATTCTTGCTGCTAAGACAACATCTGTCTAGGCATCGTGTGCCAAGCAGAGGTTGGGAAGCCATGTGTGTTTATATATAAGCCAAAAAATGCTTGCTTCAACCCCATGAGACTCGATAGTGGCGGTAAACAGGAACAAAAGGTCATTGGTCGGGAGCGGATTCTTGAACAAACGGGAAAGTATATTATGACAATGTCCCCTGGTGCCCTGCAGGCGAGAGCAAGTAGATTGTGCATGCATGTGTGTTCATGCACACTTGGACTCACGTGTAGTCAGGTGCCTCTAGAAAAGGCAACCTTGACTCTTCCTGTTGTTTCTTTCAATATCCCCAAGCAGTGTGATTGTTTGGCTTATATACAGACAGAGATGGCCACGTGTCTCCTGAATCTTGGCTGTGTCTCCCTTCATCCTTCCTGAATAAGGAGAAAGAAAATTATTGATAAAGAAGATTCGGTGGTCTAGACAAAAAAGGCGGTGCACAATCCTGCAAGAGCAAGGTACAAAAACAAGCCCTCAGTGGCTGGCAATCGTTTCAACCAGTTAGAACCTAGAACCTTCCAGGAAGGCTAAAGGGAAACAGAATTTTCACAGCCACGATTCTTTACCCACACTTGAGAGCAAAAGATTCTACAAAGCACTTTTGAGTTTTTAGACTCTTGACTGGCCAAGGTTTGGGGAGGAGCTAAGAAGCCTTTGAAGAAGCAAGGAGTCTGTATGGTAGGGTAAGTGAGAGAGGGGGATGTTTCCAATGCTTTGATCCCTTCTTACTTAACCTGAAGCTGGAAGAGCAGGCTTCTTCCCCCAAAACTGATGACAACTGCTATGGAGCAGACAGTTAAGAGAAATGAGCTTGCCTCCATGAGTGCAGCTCAGGAGGCCCGAGGAGAGGGGAAGAGACTTGGGATTGGGGGAGGGGAGCAGAGAGGGACTCTCTACCACCTCTTTGGGCCTGGCTCCCCGGGAATGTGACTTGGGCCTAGAGTGAACTCTCTTGGTAGAAGCCCTTCCACCTGCCTGCAACACCTCCTTTCCCTCTCAAATTGTACCACTGAAGAATAAAAAAAAAGATATATACATGTATAAAACTCCAGGGATGAAGGTACCGGCAGACATGATGCCTCCTTCATTTAACGTTGGAAAATTGAGAAGGGAAATGAATATGTGTCACTGCCGGTCCTGAAACTTGGGGTAGGGCTGTTCTGGGGGTCAGTTCCACTGTCCTGCCATCCTCCCCTACGCAGGGTGGCATCCAGAGAGCCCCGGGTCTAAGTGGAAGCTTGACTGCAGGATCGCCATGTTGCACACAGGACACACAAACCAGAAAGGTGCTCATCCTCCTCTGGAAGGAAGCTGCCATGTCTCTTCAAGTCACTCCCTCCAGGGCTGCTCTTCGCCCCTGTGCGCCCTCACTCGCCACCCTTCCGCGTCCCGCCCTTGACTGCAGCCCCCGACCCTCCTCCTTGATTTTTACCTCAGTATCTTTCATTCTAAAGCCAACTGAAGGCCTTGTAAAGCTTTGTTTCCTTTCTAAAATGAACGTGGGGGCAAGGGGCTGAACCTCTCACAGGTTTGGAGAGGAGCACGGAGTGCTTTACCTTAGATAACGGGAAAGACTGACAGAGGACAGAGGGCGTGAGGCACCTCCAGGAGGAAGAAGGTGAAGGGCCGTGTAAACACCGCTTCGCCCTGACTCTGTCCAGGGGTCAGGGACTCATTCCCTCATCTTCCTCTTACCTCACCCCTTTCAAACAAAAAACCAAACCAACTAACCTAGCGAACAGCAATCTAGAACCAAGGGGGCTCTTTGTCTCCGCTGGCGACAGAAATCAAGATGGTGTTTATTTCATGTGTAAATATTTTGTTTTCTAATTAATTTTGTATAGATAAAGTGTTCTCTTGTGAGTATTCAGGGTGTTGGGCTGGAGGGAGTGGGGTGGGGATAGGAACGAGAGGGAAAAAGTGTTTTTGTTATAGGTTTTCATTTTCCGTTGGGGGAGTTGTTTTGTATGGCTTTTGCCTCAAGGTGTCTGGAAAAAGTGAATGCCCATGGAGGCCATGATGGTGAAAAAGCCAAGGGAAAGTAATTTGTGTCCATCCCCCCCCCCCCGCAAAAAAAACCCAGTCTTCTTACTGGTCTGTGAGAAATGTTCACGCACTTTGCCAGGCTTCACGCAGGGTTCAATTTGGCTCTACGCAGACCCCAGGTCTGACTGATATTCTGGGTAGACCCTAGGTTACTGCATTCCACGCAAAGACAGGCTGGTGGCATCCTATCTCCTGTCAGTACCTAGGGTAGGAAAGATTCCCAAAAGGGCTTAACCAGAAATAAGGTCAAATTAACTTCCCATTTTTGGTGTGACCGAAAGGTTTCAGAAAGTTCAATCCCGAGAAATCTCCCAGCGGCCTCCTCTGAGGCTGAAACAATTATCTCAGTCGTCTGACTTTTCTTCCTTAGGACCTGGGCGCTGACCCACTCGCTGCCCCATCTCTACCCTTAGAAAACAGCCTGGCAAGCACACCTGGAAAAATCTCCAGTAACTCTACTTTTTGAAGCAAGTGATACCTGGTTACAGAGAGGTAGTGCTGGATATGTGTCTTACACATTTGCATGCTTGCCTAGCAAAGGTGACAGGATCCACTAAAAACTCAGTAGTGAGATGATTCCCTTAGCAAGGTTGCAGAGGTTAGGTTTAGAGGTGGGGGTGGGGGATATGTGAGCAATGGTGCCCATGGTGGCTCTTTATTTGCCTCGTCCTCATTACTGCCATCAGGAAGGTGCTACTGGCCTCGAGCCAGGTGTTCACAATCTGGCCTTGGGTTAACCAGACAAATAGAACTTCTTTTCCTAGACTGTTGGCTTTGTGGAGGTTGGCAGCCTCTGTCTATCACAGGATAAAATTTCCAAATCCATTTACCCAGTATATTCACTACATTTTTCCTATCCTCCCATGATGAAAACTGTTAGCTGGATAATTATATTTTTCTAAACTCTTTATTTGGCCCTAATTGGTTGCTTTTCTTCAGCTGATATTTGCATTGGGACTTAGTTACTCATGGTCTGCTTAAGATTAAAGTCTAGATGTTACTTAATTCCACAAAAACAAGCAAGTAAAATGCATGAGGAAGAATCCAGCTATAAGCCCAATCTGTATCACACATGGGATGAAACAATACCCAATCCATCCAAAACTGTGAGATTCCACAGATACCCTCAGGAGAACCTAATATTCCCATGTTCCTAAGAATCCATGCTTTCTCTCTCTGTATCCTCTATCATCCCCTCCATTGCAGAAGTGGTTGGTGAGCGTGGTCCTGTGTCAACTCCTTTCAGTGGCAATGCTTAAATCTCAGCATTTCCACTGACCTCAATAATCTGACCCTTGAATTTGCCTGAGTCGAGAATGTGCACACCCTTCAAAGTGATGCATGTACAGTGGACTTTGTTATTTCAAAATCCGTCACTGTGTATCCTCAGCCAGAACTTGGGAAACATCCTTCATGTGTATTCCCCTGCACTCGCTACAGCCACGTTGTGACTGAGGGGAAAATCCCAAATGATTCCATTAAATGTTGCTGGTGTCAGTCGTGCCAAAACGCATGTATGACGTGATACAGTAGGAGTCGTCTGTACAGTTACGTGACTATCACCCACCCGGTCTTCCGTGGCCATTGGGAGTTGCCCAAGGGAAATTCTGCAGAGTGCTGGTCACCTGCACATGTCATTAAGAACTAGGTTTCTTTGGTTTTTTTTTTTTTTTTTTTGGTTATTTAGTTTTTAGTTAGTTCAAGATTTAGGGACAGAATAACCAGATTGTTTGGACAATATGCTTTTGGAAAAGCTATTCCAGAACTCACTTTATTCTTTCAATCATCATTTCTCTTCTCTATAAAGGCCCTGTCGTTGCTTGACGCCCTGTGAATGTCTGTTTTTGTATGTTAGGAATGATTCAGATGTGTGCACAAATGATGTCACTGCAGTGATAATGATGAATGCATTCAGCATTTCCAGGGATTGTGACCATACCTTATGTGCTCTCTGAGCCCAAAGCCATATAGGAAACATATTCTCCGTAGGCTGCTACACACTACAGCAGCGCTTTTGCTTCCTTCACTTGGGTGTCAGAGACTTTTCCTCCTGTTTAAGGAGCTCTTCATGGAGGAGAAGCAGCTGAAGGTAAATAGTCACACTGAGATGGGTCTGGTCTTATGTATGCTATGTGGTCAACACTGTGCTGAAGGTCCCGAAAAGGTCTTTTTCATTCACCACCCCACTCCAACTACTGCCTTCCCACACAGATTTGTTGCTTTAGCACTGAGCTGCCTGTCATTCAAATGAAAGTAATCCCAGGAAAGGAGACATATTAAGCCATATTAGGGATTTATACATTTAATCACCTAATTTACATTAAGATTCTCACTCCTTTTCCTGGGAATACGTTATGGTCCAAGAGAAGAGGCAGGAAGCAGAGAGCACTGAGAGCAATAGAGTAAGGAACAAGGATATAGGTTCTAGATGGTAAAGACATTTAAACCATATTTTAGCCCCCATCTGCTTTTATTTAAGGCTCATATGACACCTAAACAGGAATCTTGGTTAGAAATTATTTTCAAATCACATGAGTTTATAATTTGTGAATGTCTAAATTCAGTATCTTATAGGACAAGTTAAGAATATGATTTTTTCTATAGAAAATGGAAGACTGGACTGGATGTGGTGACTAATGCCTGCAATCGCAGCGCTTTGGGAGGCTGAGGCAGGCGGATCACCTGAGGTCAGGAGTTTGAGACCAGTCTGGCCAAAATGGTGAAACCCCATCTCTACTAAAAGTACAAAAATTAGCCCTAAACTTGGTAGTGGGTTCCTGTAATCCCAGCTGCTCAGGAGGCTGAGGCAGGAGAATCACTTGAACCCAGGAGGCAGAGGTTGCAGTGAGCTGAGATCGTACCACTGCACTCCAGCCTGGGCAACAAGAGCCAGACTCCATCTCAAAAAAAAAAAAAAAAAAAAAAAAGGACAAAGAAAATGGAAGACTGATGCCTCTCCATTACATGTTACTGAGTAGGCAGCTAGAAAGATCAAATTGAATTAATGATGATACAGTAAAAAGTTACAGTCATTGTCTGGTCTCTGTCCCAGTTTAATTAATCTTCCAATTAGCGGAGTTAGTTTATATCCTATACTTTCCACCTCCATGGGGGGTACCCAGTTATCCAGTAAGAGTCACTTATGACCTCAGGTGGTACTTAACCTGTGGGGCAATTCTTTCTTGGGCCTATCAGATGTTTGGGATGACACTAAAATGCAGATTAGTCAGTCTGAGAATGTCTAATATTGATCTGTATTCCAGGATTCTATTCTAGTTTGGGGGGTGGGGCGCAGGTGTTCCAGTATTGTATAAAATTGTAGGGTATCTGAGAACATCCCACCCTCAACTCATTCCAACCACGTTGACTCAGTCACACAGGGGCCCTATGAGTTCTATGACTTAGAAGAAATAGCCTATCTATTCCCATGACCAAGGCCCCCACCCAAAACCTTAAATAGAAAATCAGTGCTGCTACTTCATGCCTTGGACACATCTGTGAAGTTTAGGGCCTCTCATTATAATACTGAAGCAAGAAAAAAGAATTTTGTTCAGAGTAATGGGTTAGAAAAGCAGTACTGGGAATAAGTGGGGAAAGTTAGAAATCATCCACATTTCTCTCTACATCTCTCAGAGCTCCGCACGGACTTTCTGGAGCTGGTTCATGCTTTGAGTATAATTGCTGGTGTGATTATGAGGATAAGGGCTCCTGAAAGAACTGAAGGTGAAAAGCAGAGAGGACGAGTAGAATTTCTCAGAGCCTTGGCACTCTGGTGTGTAGAATCTGTATTTTGGCAAAGGTGAAAGAACTCAGTGCAAGAATTAAGGTACAATTAAAAAGCACAACACTTAGCCCAATTTAAACTGTTATTTTAAAGATTGGGTTTCCACACTTTAAAGCTGAACTCCTTTATCTGTAATTATTTTAGTCTTGTGATTTAGGGAGTGGAGCAGATTCTAGTACTATGCAGGGAAAAAAAGCTCTCTGCTTAAATATGTTAGTCTAATTAAACTAATGTCTATTGTGCATGTACTATGTCCCTAGGCTAGTTCTGTGAATGATATAAAAGGTTTAAAAATGGAGTATATTATACTCACGTAGAATGTATGAATGCATAAGTATAAAATATTTAAATGTATGTATAAATAGGTATACATACATTTATATGATTATACATGCAAGTTTAATATTTTCTGGTTTCGGGGTATAAGTCAAAGATATCCATTATGTTATTTGAAAAAAACATTGCAGAGATTCAGCTTTCCATATCATGGCCAGGCCTAGACTTCTTTTGAAATTAGCTAAAATTCCGGGATTTCCTCTCTAACCACAACCTTGCATTTTCTACGTCTTCCTTCTTTCAAGACCTCTCTGTTGTTCTGGTCCATAAACCCATCTGTCTTCATTGACTTCCCTCTTTGGTCTAACCCTGTGTTCACCCACATTAGCAATATTCTCACTGGTAATTCTTTTTTTTTTTTCTAGCCATCTCACCACACCAACCATGCTTAGCTAACTACATCCCTTCCCCTTGTCATTCCCTGCAGCTCCAAGAAGACAAAGTCTTAAACCCATGCTGAAGAGCACAGATTCAATCATTTAATCTCACCTGAACCCTACTCACTCGGACAACTTTTTAATTTCTCCAGTGTTGACTCAGTGTCACATTCTGTGTTTGCTAAATTTGGTTTTTCTTTCAAGTTCATGTCCTGTCCTTTAACAGGCAATATTTCCTACTGTGTTTTCAAGAAAATATGTGATTACTGAATCTTCACATAAGCTGTCCTCTCTGCCATTAGATTTTTTGTCTTTCACTCATCTTTTCCATCTTTCCTCCCCACAGAGGGCCCCTCTTCCCTATGCTCTGGCCTCTTCTGAGGTGCTCTCCAGCCAACTGTACTTCTCTCTTTTCCATCTTTAATTCCACATCTACTTGCAACTATCTCAAAAAAAACAATCCTACAAGTATCTCTAAAGACAAATCTCTCAATCCAATTTGACTCTTGAATTTCTGTCCTATCTCTATCTTTTCACTTCCTAACTTCTCAAAAGGGTATTCTTTCTTTCTCCACTTTCTCACCTGATGCTCCTGGCTTCATCAATGGGCTACACCCTACCACTTTTCTGAAACTACTCTCAGGCAACATTCCAATGAAGTTCTTGTTTAAAAAGTCAATAGCTTTTTCTTTACTTTCCCTGACAGTTACCACTGGGAGGCAATACATTATGGATTTAATTGTAGTTCTCTGGTCCTGTTATCTCATTGGTTCCTGCTCTTCCTCCTATCTCCTCAGCATTGACTTGCCATGGTGTTCTGAGCTTGACCCTCTTCTCCTTATCTTCATGCTTCTGTAGCAATCTTTGTTTTCTATGACTTCAATAACTCTTCAAATGAAGATGAATCCCAAATCTTTACTTTGGGCCCCTACCTTTTGCTTTTCCTTAATACACATACTTCCAGTCACCTTCTGAACACCCAACTACATATTCACTCAACTATCCAAGACCATTGCTACAGACCAACATAATCACCAAGTTCCTCCTTTTGCTTAATGGTATCACCATATCTTCTGTCATTAAATTCAAGCTTTTCAGGCACTTTTGCCTTCTCCATTTTCTTCATCCTGCATAGCTAATAATTTGAAAAGGTTTCCAGTCTTCCCTTTTCATTCAGACCCTTCCTTCTAGTCTGGATTATTTCACCATCTTTTAGCATTGTTACAATATTTTATATTCGAATCTACTCTTACCAGTACTCACTTCCTACATATAAATCAGATCATGTCATTCTTCAGCTCAAGAAACAACCTTCAGTGGGCTTCACTTGCTGTAGTCAGCCAGCCATGACTTCTTGTTACTTGACTGTGTGTGTGCCCCATAATCCAGACAAGCTGAACCACATTTGTTTCAACTTTCCCTACCAGTTTCCCACTTGCATCTTCCCTTAAACTCTTCCCTTTGCCCAAAATGCTCTCCTTCCTAACTCCCATCTCACTCCATTCTCTAATAATATCCATTCCCTTCACAGAAGTCTTCAAAGACCAGAACAATTCTTCACCTTCCATCCAGAAAATAATTTTAGGCATTTTATGAATGCCCTTAACACTTTCGTTGTATCTCCCTAGTGGCAGCTATCATGGGCCATCTTACTTCATAGGTATTTGGTGATACATCTCATCTCTCCTGCTAGAGCATAAGCTCCCTGTGTTCAGGGCCATGTATTTTTAAACCTTTTTATCTCCTGTAGCACTAAACAGAGTGCCTTGTATATGAAAGGCATTAGTAAATATTTGATATTATTATAAATTATAATTGAGAAGGAGTCACTTTATTTTGCCCATTTGTATCTGCAGTAGCCCCTAAGGATGAATCCCCCGTTTCTCTCTACATATCTTCACAATCACATGTATATGCTACATGTGTACACTTCCATGTTAATAATTATTTCAAATGAAATCTGGATTGTTCTAAGTGCTTCGTCCTTTGAAATCGTTCTGGGCTGTTTTATGGTTAGGAAAGTGTACTTGGAACACTACATGTACACAAACAAGTAAGTGACGGAGGGAGAAACTATGAAGGATACTGATCAGATTTTAGGTATCAGTTTTTCAGATGCTTTGGGTAGAGTTTGTATCCAGATACTTCACTACTAAGATTGAGTCTCTAACAACCTGATCCATGCTGAGATTGGTCTATCTGTGATCCAATATGTAGCTTCTTTTTTAACACTTGCAGTACCAAGAGAACGTTGTCACAGTTCCGGCTCACTAATCCCACAGCCTTGTAGACCCACGTGGTGGTCCAGTAGGACCACTGTATATCGCCACACGCTACTTCCGCATTTGTGGCCTTGGGGGAACTGTTTGTGCTGGTCACCACCTTGTCTTTACATTGCTTTCCTGGGCTCTGTGGTTTCTCACCCTTTCTGAGGCTTTGTTTGCAGGGTCACTTCTCCCAAAGGGAAGAAAAGAGTTGAGGTAATTGAGCACTTTACCTTTTATCTGTATGTTTACAATGACAGTAAGTTAGGATTTGAATGAGCTGGTTTAGAGAGAATCCTAGTCTCTAAACCACTCCTTTCTCTGTAAATATAAAGGGATTCATTACCTCAGAGGGAGACGTCACTTCTGACCTTATGGCCCTCCGGTATCCTCTGGTCCCTATATTCTTGGAGCCCTGTTTACCCTTCCTCCTTCTCTCTCGGCTATAGGCTATACTTAGCAATCCATCATTCCTTCTAGCCAGTGTCAGTCTCTGTCCCTCTGAAGAAACTCTTGGAGCTGCTACTGTTCTCTCACTTCAGCTGCTCTGGTAACCGGTAACGTTCCCTTTCCTTCTCCTGGCCAGCCTTCTCTATAAATCTCATTATGCCATTGGCCATGAATTATTCCCCTTTGGGAGACATCTTCTGCCACTGTGTGCTAATTTAAAGCATACTATGGAGAACTGAACTCAAGTTACAGGCAGTGACAAGTCTCTTTTTCAAAACAGTGAATGAAGTCCATTCTTCACTGAGACAGGAGTGGGTAGGATAATTATTATTGACAAGGTAGGACAAAACTTGTGATGACTTGGGAGATATACCTAGTAGAAATTAAAATATAAATCTAGAGAGAATTTTACTTTTCAGAAGTCCTATTTGGTCTAGATAGTCTTGCTCCTGAAAATGAGAAGTGTTAATATTTTAGAGCAAAACCCATGTCATTATACAACGACACCTTTTTTTTAGCTGATGAAACAAATAATCTGGTAACTGCTAGTGGAAGGGTAGGAAGACAGCCATCCACATGGAGGGCATTCATGAATCTCATTTGGGCCAATGACTGGACCAAAATTCTAGGCATTTTATCCATGAAGTGTTCACATTATTTTGTCTGCAAATACCCACAAAAGGAAAGGGAGGATATGAGGAAGGAAAAGAACAGAAAGTCTACATTGGAGCTTCCCTTTGTGTCACCAGTAAAGCCAGAAGCTGACCTGTGAGGCTCATGGGTCCCTCTTGGTTACTGGCTTCATTGATAGCTTTGGGAAGTAGGGAACCTTGAAAGAGCAAGGCCCAGAGCTGAGATGAGTGAGGAACCTGAATGCAACCCTATCTGTGAGGTAGAGGTCCTGATATCCACAAGGAGCCTGGCCCTGTGTCATTCCCTTCAGACTACAGCACCCAAGGAGCCCTTGATCATCACCCTGGGCATTGGGAGTGACTCATCACACCACCCTTACCCACTGAATGTAGGTCACAGGTGTGACTCCATCTGTCCCCCTTGCAGTAAGAGACAGTCTCTGAGATCTGACAGGAGAACAGTGTCAAGGGACGAGGCCACAGGAATGTGAATGTGCTGAGCTGCCTGCTCCTCTAGGATACGTATATTACCAGTTCCAGAGGGGATTTTTTTTTTTTTTTTTTACAAAATGAAACAAAACATGGGTGCCTAAAACTTCAGCCCTATTCAGAACAGTCTTGCAGTTAACTGTCATTGTCACACTTTAATTGTAATTGATTTTCTTTTGAAATCAATGGCTATTTCAATGCTCCCTATAACCATGACATAAGAACCCTCTGCAAACCAGAGACCTGACCACTATGTTGTCTCTGACTGAGTTATGCTCTCAGTAGTTCACAGATTGCTCCCACATATTCACCCAAACAGCACAACTGCACACAATTTGATCTCTGCCAAGAGCATTTTCATTCCTATGCCCCTCCCTAAGGCACACACAACCTTAACAAATGAATCCAAATTGCCAATGTCAGTCATGTTATGGTAGACAAAAGTATTCGTTTAGAATGGGATAAACAGACATATTGTAATTTATGCAGCCAGTGTTTTTTCTTTTGCTCTACCTGGCTTGTGGATCATTGATGCTTCAAAGGTTGACAGAAATATTAAGGCTTCATGTGAAGGCAGCGTTTTCTATGTGATGGAACAAACCTAGTTATCCTGTTCACTGTCCTGTTTTACCCTATGGAATCTGTGTGGCCTTCTAAGAGCCTATTGATGGATTGGTGCTAAGAGGATGGAGAAGCAGAAGCCAGTCCCCCAAGAACAGACAGTCCTGTTGCTTAGATACATATTCACACATGTGCCCACATCTCTTCTTGGAAACATCATGAGCAGAGGTGGAGAGGTCTGTTCTTAATGGGAGGAACAGGGATAAAAGAATTTCTTTAGAATAGGGATTCTCAAGGAATAGGGATAAATGCCTTCAGGGATTCAGTAATTTTTCTGTTCATTCTCTCCCAGGGTCAGGAGCAGGAAAAATATCAAGACATTATGCAGGCAGGAAGCAAGGAGGATAGTGAAACATTCAGGTAGAACTCTGAGAAAAACATAAAGTAGCAGAATTGCCTTTTCTTTGAACTAAATGCATTTGGAAGTTAACGAGGGCACTTACAGCTGTGTTTCCTTTCATTAACTTTTCATCTCTTGCAGTCTTTACTTCCATCTCAATTTATTCATCTTGAACTATTCTTATCCTGAGTTGGCTCCAAGCAGCCCACCCTCAAAACACACACAATGTTAGCATGAGAAGTTGAGTGAGCACAGAGCTCAACACGTGCATGGTACTTAAGATTTCCAAACCCAAGCACAGTCAATCTAGCACAGTCAATCCCACTGCATTTTAATGACTAGGATGGGGCCTGATGTACATAGCTGGACATCTTAGATTAAAGAAGAGAGGCTTTATGTGAAGGCAGCATTTTCTTTGTGATGGAACAACCTGGTTATCCTACTAACTGTCCTATTATACCTGGTAGAATCCATAAGGTCCTGTTGATGGATTGGTGCTAAGAGGATGAAGAAGCAAAAGCCATTCTACTGAGAACAGATAATCCTGTTGCTTAGATATACATTCTTTATTACAGGACTGCTTTTGAGACTCTTACACACCTTCAATGATCAGGGCATTCACTTTGGTTATTTCTTGGTAACAGGCACATGAAATGGGTCACATGGAAATCTGAAGAGCCATTCCTTGAGCATTTTTAGCTTATTCCCATGTAAAGAGACCCTGAGCTCCTGCAGTTTCTAGCCTGCCTCTGCTCTCCTCCTTGGGGAATGGTGGAGTTTCTAGGGTTACCAGGAACCCAGTAGGTTCCACCACACTTAGCCTGTGGTACATTCTGAGTAAATCACAGTGGTTGGTTTGTGAATATAGGAGAATTTACCATAACCATTTCTCCAAATAACCTCTTTTGACTTGGAAATAGGTCATCTTTCAGTTTTACAGATGGAAAGTCAAAGCATGACAAAATTGAATATTAGCCAAAATTAAGATTATACAGAAAATTCTTGGCAGAAGCAAAACTTGTCCGAACCAAAACGTATCCAAATCTCTAACTCTCAGCCTAGCTCAATGAGTAATGCTGCCTATCGTCCCCCACTGTAGGTTTTCAGCATTTAGCAATAGAGAAAAGTCATGAAATGTAGGCAGCTTATTTAGCCAAATCTTTTCCGTGAAACTTGCCTTTGCAGACACACACACACACTCCCCATAAGTCTACAGATACAAGTCAAAAAGGGCAAGAAGAAAGAAAATATTTAAAAATCAGAAAGAATAGAGGGGTTTCCAGTGAAGAAAACTTGAAAGTCAAAAATGTTTTTGAATTCTATGGGCTAAGATATTGTGAATAATTTTTTATTAAAATTTTTTAATGTAGCATGTAATCCACACAAATAAAAAACTCAAGAAAAACCTGGGGCAGAGGATTTCTTCCAGAATGCTACATGGGAAGAGAGCCAACAGGAAGGTGTGCAGGGGAGTCATGATACTTCGAAGGTGTCAGTAGTTTTGGTCAGCCCACAGTGAGCAGGGCAACCTCAAGGAAGAGCCCCTTACATCCTCTTCTGGGCACCTCTGCCTAAGTTCAAACATACAAGCCTAATTCCAGGATTAAGGCATGAGTTAGTACTGAACAAAAAAGTAGAAAGCAGTTCACATACACAATGATTTCCTGAAGAAAAACCTATAGCCCCCAGACCCATAATAAATAATTACTGCCTGTCTATATTCTGAGGAAAGGGAAGCATGGGTGCTCCTAAAATGAACAGTCTCCTGAGAATACTTATGAGATCTTGATTTTGTCCCAAGGTTGCAATGGTGAATTATTTATTAAGCACCCACAGATCATAGAATCTTGCAACAACCTTCTCTTGCAACCCACTGGCACCAAGCTCAGGAAATAATCCATCTTTCTGAAGATTTTAGTATCTTTAGTTTGTGCAGCAGAAGAACTTTTGGCTCATGTACAGAGCATTATGCTTATACCAAAAACAATGAGATCTAGTGTCCTGCTTAATGTAGAGTAACTATTTTTTTTATTCCATTAGTCCTTCCTAGCCCTAGAGGGAAGATAGGAGAGAAAGTGGGAAGATGGAAAAGTCCTTAGATAAATGAGTGAGGAGTCTTCTGTACCATCAACTCCACAATATACTCATCCCTGTAGCCTGGTTCAGGAGGCTGGTCTCAGATGATCGGAGCAAATGGAGGAGGTAGCTTTTATTCCCATGCATGAAAACTGGGGGGAGAAGGTTGGCACTAGACTAATTTTTTAAGCTCAAAAAAATCAAGCCCATTACAAATCTCATTTTTCTCTTGTCCTTTTCCTTCTCAATAATTCACATAAAATCATGTTATCACAGCTAAGACAGAGGGGCAGTAGCTATTCTACTTTGACTTCGTGGTATGTTCAGTTCATCTCTTTCATGAGTATCATTACAGATACCTGGATCATGGTGATCCTTAACAAGAATTATCATGTTAAGATGATTGTATGACCTTAACAGGTCACAGGGCCAACAGCTGATGAGGTATTTGGAGCATCTTATTCCCCCAAGATGACCATTCCCTATCTTCTGCTACATCTGTATTCACTGGGGGGAGGTAGGAAAACAGCAGAATTCTTGGGGACCCTGAGAGCAGGAATGGAGAATTATTTGATTTAAACCACAGAGCTCTTGTGCTTAGTATTAAATATTAAAATAGAAATGCTCAGCTTTTCTGAGCTGTACCATAGTGGCCAATGGAGGAAGTCTTACAAAGAAAATCTATATCTGCACAAGATTGAAGCCACTAAACTAACAGTATACACAAAATAAGGATACCGTCCTATTCGAGTATATCTTAGGGGGCATGGACACTTAGGTATCCTATGAAAGGCAGAGAAGATAAGCTCAATTTTAGAGCCCACAGCTCTCTCCTGAGCAGCAAGATCCACATGAGCTTCAACTCTCCCATTGAGCCTAAGGGTGGAGGGTAATTCCTCTTATGGTTTTGATTTGTTTCCAAGCTAGGCTTCCCCCTTTGGTCATTGGCACCTTGGCAGCTCACACATCTCTGTGGCCTCTTCTGTAGCTTTCAGAAAAAAAATAATAATCTGCATAATAACCCTGTTTGGGTAAGGCCTGTTGGCAGAAGCCAGATATGTGGGTGGAAGTTAGAAGATGGGCAAGGAATTCTTATCTCAGAGTTTCAGCACTGTGACAATGTGGGAAAATGCATATGCCCAGTAACTTCCAAACTAATCAGGGAAGTTGGAGTACTTTGAGACTTACAGTATCTTTACTTTAGTGAAACAAGCCATGGCAACATTATGCCCTGCACTGTCTTCTGCTCACCCTTGGATAGAAAAGAGCTGCTTCTCCCAGGGAGACAAGACCATGAACAAAACTCCAGTCTTCTAGGCCAGTTATAAGTGTTTTCTCCTTTCTATTTTCTTTGCTAAATAATGGGGGAAAATATCTACCTGGCCATTACCAATCAAACATTCTACTTGCTAAATATGGTATAAAATTTCATGAAAAAAAGAGTAGAATTAGCAGATTTCATTTAATCCCAAGGGTCTTTGCTCTTTTCTCCCCCTCAAAGTTCTCTCTTCTTTGAGTCGCCTGATCTCCTCTTTCATCTTCTGGGCAGACATGATTCCAAAATGAATTTCAGCGGTTGGTGCTTCACAAAAAAGAAAGACAGCTATAATCTAGAATAGACCAAAATATTTATGCTTTTAGCCACTGCAAAGTGGATTTTATAATTGAGAAAAATCTTCCTAGCTGCTTACTTGGAAACTCTTCCTCACCTCCCAGCCTCCTGGTTCCTCTCCCCCACTTTCTTTTCCTATGAAAAAGGGATATATCCCTTCAACTGCATTCTTGTCTAAATTATCAGACTATTAAAAGAAACCCTTGATAGTAATTTTTCATGGTTTTCTCAACATTTTTTAACTTAGGAAGTTGGAGAAAGAGAATGACAAGTAGGCAAACAAGGTCTTGTTCCCGAGTGCTTCAATTCAAGGTCAAATGCTGGGATAGAGAGTGCCTCTTACTGGAGAGGGATGTGCTCTAGAATATTAAGCAACCTCTGAGCATGTGCACTGGTGCTTTGGTCGAGATGCCTGTTGTGTATGTGGAGGCATTTTGTGGCTTTTCTTGTTCTCTTTTTTAATACTATTTCAAGGCACAAGCCCTGTATGATGGAGGATGCATGTCTAGCTTGAACATGCTGGTAATATGGTACTGTCCTCAGCTCCCCTTGGACCTGGGTTCATAGGAGGCAAGTGTTTCTAAATTTCTCACCCAATGAATTGTTGCCTGTTATTTTTAACCATTAATATTGTGTGTCTATTGGAATGAGAAAGAGAGGTTGAATGGGAAACAGATTCAGTGACAAGCAGACAAAAAGCTTGCTTCTGAAAAATTGTTCTTCACTGAGTTTAAAAAAAATCTAGAAACAAAGAAGAGGGGAATTGGGGTAGAATGATTTGGGGGTGAAGAGATGACACCCACATCCAGATGCTCTAGCGTATTCCCTTAGAGAGTTATTTGTCATGCCCTGCAAGCTCTGGCAGAAGGAGAGGCTGTGCTGCCACTGATGGCTCAGACATGGTGACAGGCTGGCTTTAGAAGGAGGCGTAGGCTTTCTTACAGGCAACGTTGATAAGCATTGCAGCTTGATTCTTCAAAACCTTGTCTACAAACGTTTAGGGCAGCTCCTCTCCAATGATTTCCATTTTCCAGTCAAGAAGATTCTGAGTAGAAGAGCCTTGTATGCATTGTGATTACACTGACTTATACTGGGAAGCCAAGGGGCACTGAGGATAACTGAATATATCAGGGAAAGGGAGTTAGCCAAATCTTTTGTTTTCAATATTGGAATGATTTTGGATCACAAAGTTAGGCCATCTCTGAGAGAGAAAATCTTTTAAATAAAATTATATCTTTCCAGTGAAATCACTAGGTTTCTAATGTGATTACTGTTTACTTCAGGAAGAAAATTGCTAGATTCGATTACAAATAGGCATTTTTCAGATTGATTTAATCCTGAGTCTTACACATATTAACATGGAATTTACTGACTCAGACATAATCTTCTGAGCTATAAAATACCACTGACGGGTAGATCATATGTTCTAAGCAAACCAGGAAGGCTAAAACATTAAGTAATCCTCTCAGATATTTAGCATCTGTGTTTCCTACTACAGCTGGAGAGGATTTGGGAGTTAGGCCACAGGGGAGGGGAGGGACAGAGTGTCATGGATCAATAAAACTCAGAGTAACTTTTTTTAACTATTAAAAAATAATAATTAGCCCAAGGACAATTACCAAACCAGAAAGAAACATGAAAAGTGAGCCCTGTACTTGCCATTGCTTAAAATTTAGAAACACTTGTAATAAATATCTAGGTTTGGGGGAGGAGTTATTTCTTTGCTTGCTTTGTTTTGTTTAATGGAGCTCTTAGTTTGGGGATATTTGGTCTGTGGCTTCAGGGCATGTTTTAGATAAATGACTTATTCATGCATGGATATTTATTGAGCGGAAACTCGTGCCAGGCTGTTCTAGGTGCTGGAATATAAGAATGAAACACACAAAGTCCATACTCTCTTGAAGTTTATATGCTGATGAGAGGAAACAGACAAAAAAAGGCAAATCAATACATCTCATGTCAGATAGTGCAAAGTGCCATGCAGAAAAATTGGGCAGATTAAGGGCGAAGGATGATAGGATGGGTGTGGGGTTGCTACTTCTGAGTAAGAAACATGACATTTAAGTAAAAGTTTAAAGGAAATAAGGGAGTGAGACTTGGGGCTTTCTATGCAAAGGCAAAGAGAAAGCAATTCCAAAAGCTGTGTTGTCAAACCAAATGCTTGGCAAACTTGAGGAAGAGCTGGGAGGAGAAGAGTGTGAGAGGTGAGGTCAGAGAGGGGGCAGTAACGAAAGTCAAGGATGGCCTCAGGACCTTGTCAGGATTTGGCTTTTACCAAGACAAACATGAGAAGTTGCTAGAAGGTTCTGAGCAGAGAGTGATATGATCAGACTTCAGTTGAAGAAGCAGCTTTGGGACTGCTGTGTTGAGATTATATCATGAGAGGGAAGACAATGGAAGCCGCATGGGGAAAGACCGGTTAGGAAGCTCTTGCAATAATCCTGGTAAGAGGTCATAGTTGCTTGGGTCATGGTGTTATCAGGTGAGGTGATGAGAAGCAGTTGGATTCCGGAAATGTTTTGAAGAATCGATCCGACACAGTTTGCTGATGAATTAGATATTGAATAAGAGGAAGAAAAATCTTAAGAATAACCTTAGAATGTTTGGCCTGAGCTACTGAAAGTTTGGAGTTGCCATCAGAGTAAGACAGGAATCCTGCAGGTGAGGCCGACTGGGAAGGGAAGCCTTAAAGGGGTTTACAGATGTTCCAAGCAGAAATGATGATTAGGCAATTAGATATATGGACCTGGAGTTCAGGGAAAAGGTATAGCCTGAACATACATATTTGGAATTTGTATGCATTTGGATAGTATGTGAATCCATGATACTGGAACTAGAGAATGAGTAGTGACATAAGAGAATTCTCTGGACTGTGGCCCAGGGTTGAGGATTGTTTAAAGCTCCAGGAGATGAGGAGGGACCAGCACTGGGAGGAGTGGTTAGCGGGTAAAGCAAGTACTACTACTGAGTAGGATAAGACTATCTGGAAACATGGAGGTCATCCCATGATGACCTGGAAAAGAGCTGTTTCAGTGGACTGGTGGGGACAAAAGCATGATGGGGTGGGTTCAAGAAAGAGTGGAAGGAAAGGAGGTAGAAATAACAGGAATAGGCAATTCTTGAGGAGTTTGGCTGTAAAGAGGACATGGAAATAGCAGATCATAGAGAATGTGGGTCTGATGGAGGCACTTCTGTTTTTAAGATGAGAGAAATAACCCATTTTATGTTGACCAGACTAATCCAGGAGAAAGGAAAAAATTGATGATGCCTAGGGATACAGGACAATTGCTGGAGTAACATCTTTGAGGAAATGAGAGGGCATGGGATCCAATACACACGTAGGGAGACTGGTTTTAGGGGACTAACCAGGTTTGTTTAGTATTAGTAGCAGGGAGATAGTGTATTTAGACACAGATGCAGGTGGGTTGGTAAATGGGATGATGAGAGTATGTTTTTTCTGATTGATGATTTTTAGTGAAATATGAAAGGAGCTCATCAGTTAAGATTATAGGGAAAGAGTATTGGAGGTTTTGGAAGGAAGAAAGCATGAATGAGTCATCTAGCCATCCAGCAGCAAGAGTGAGAAACAACAAAAATGGAGGAGACACCAACAATATAGGAGACATGCCAGGTGGCACAAAGGACGTATTTGAGGTTTTATGATCATGTCTTTAAAGAAATTTTAAAGTTTTTCTTCAGTCACCTTCAGCTGCTTATACAGGGTGGCAAGTTAGATTGGAACAGGGTTGGGGTATAACCAGTTGAATGTAATGAAAGCAACAAGAAATGTGGAGTTAAGGGCAACTGCAGTACATTCACTATAATATTTGGTCATGGAATCTAAGCTGAGTGTAGAGAAAAGTGAGGATTTTTAGGGAAGGAGGAACAATCAACTATATCAGAGGCAGAGGATTGAGATGCAAGCTGGGATCACTGAATTAGTGAGTCGTGGGTCTCAGAAGCAGTAACCTAGAAATTAGGAGCTGGATCAGAAAGCTTGAGGTTATGGAGTGCTTGCAGTTATTGGTGGTTTGGGGTCTGATATTGGGGTGATGGCCTGAGAAAAGAAAGAGGAAAGGTTATAGAAGGAGCAGAGGTCAAGGAACTGAGAGGCCAGGATATGGGAATGATATATGTTGACTTCCATATGACAGGAATGAGAGAGAGTGATTCAAGAACATTTCAATCATTGCATCAAGTAAGGGGTGCAGCTAGCCAAGTCTGCTATGCATCAAAGCTGGATTTTGTTGTTGCATGATACTTTTAAAGAGGAGGAGGCAGGATGGTCTCAAATGGCAATGAGGGGCAAGGAGGTCAGGCCCCAGGGCATGAGGAAGGTGCCAGTGGAAATGCTCACCACCTGGGAGAGCTTCAGGGTCCTCAAAGAGGAGCCAGGTTTCCATGACAGCAAGAAGAGGAAAGCAATTGTCACGGTTGTGGCTGGTGATGAACCACTATTCCTAGGTAGAATTTGGGAGTTGGTAAAGGATGGGAAATGGCCTGAGATGGAAGATGTGCATGGGTATCTGGAGATGAGAGTCCAAGTGATAAGAGTGACTGGGGGTCTTGGACTTCTTGTGGTGGCTGTCCTAAGAAAGGCTGTGGGCATTTGGGGTTGGCTGTAATGGTCTGTTTGTCAGATTGAGGTGGTGATGTTGCAAGTGCCTGGGGTAGGGACTTGCTGGCAGCACTCGGAACCCTGGTGCCTCTTCCTCAGTCCTGATACTTGTTTTTTTTTTAACTTCCACTAAAAACCCCACTGCTACCTGTGATAGGCCACAGCATATTTTTATAGATGTCAACAAATGTGATCCGGATTGAGGCCACATTTTGACTATTTACCTTGGAAAGTACACATTTTCACAGGAAATCTTGTCCTTTCTATTTTAAAGGTTCCCAACTAAGCTAATCTCTTTGGGGGAATCATAATTCTTTGTTCTTACCTTACCCCTTGCTCATCTTTAAAAAAAAAAAATCAAATAAAAGGATTGGAAAGCAACTTTGCTTCTGCCCAATTCTGATAAACGAAAATTTTCTCTGACGGATCATTTCGATTTTGTATTTTCTTTTTGTGACAGAGAGAAACAGTGGGACAGCATCATATGGAAACAATTGAAAGTCTTTAAAAGCTTTGAGAGAGTGTTTTGGAGGATCAGGAGAGGGTCAGAAAGAAAAGGACTTTGAGTGGGGCTGCATAAATGGGGAGTAAGTGTGGACTCCTAGGGAGGGCCTGAAAAAGGAGGTTTGGCCAAGGAAAGCAGAAAAATAAAAATCCACTGTGTAGGCATTTGGAGATTTAGCAAGAGCAACCTAGAGTCTGCCCCCAGAAACTGTACATTATTTCTGACACACAGGATGCTCTAATTCTATTCCCTGCGCCCTTTAAAAAAATCATTATTTGAGAAGAGAAGCTGTTAGGCCATTTCCAGTGAACTATTTTTCTAAACCCTCACAGAACCCTGAACAGAGCGTGAATGAGATCACAGGCACTGCTGCTGCTGGTTCAGCCTCTCTGTCCACTAGCAAAGGCAAACCTTTCAGCATGGCCATGTCCTGCCAGCCATTTTCCCCAAAAGATTAAATTGTGTTCATCTTGGCTCATCTAATGCCACATCTCGAGTTCTTGTGTGGACGGTATTATAGCCAACTCAAGAAGTCATACCTTATTTTATGCACTGAGTCCACATCAAACTCTATTTAGGAAGCAAGAGGGAAGCTAAGGAAGCCAGGGATGGTTTTGTCATGACCTCGCTTTGCTTTCTGACCTTCTGGAATCCACTCTTTGGAAGATGAGCAGAAAACAACGTGACTTCCATTTACCCTGCCTCAGAGCTCCCCTTCTTCAGACTGGCTCCCACGCCTGGTTATGGGGGTAAATTGGGTATACCTATTTGTTAAAGGGATTTGTGGGAAGTGAGGGGCAAAACTGATAGAGCAGAGGGAATAGATTAATGGGAGCTTTTTTACCCAATGACCATCCCAGCATTGATACTTCAGAGTAGCCCTGACGCTTGTGGAACATTTCAAGGGAGCTAGAGGCAACGTCACAGTGGAGATCAGAGAAGGGATGGGCAGTGAGCTCTTGTCCCTAGGGGAATTCTCTTTTCCTCCCCGTGACAGGAGCCAGTGCTCAACAGCATCAATTACACTTAGCCACAATGACTGATGTATGTGTGTGTGCCTGTGCACATGTGTCTGAGCGTGTGTGTGCGTGCGTGTGCAAGGGGGTGATGATGGAAACAAAATACGCATCCACTGTGGGGGCTGGGTTGCAAACTCAGAGCTGCACCCCTCCCAAGGTCACGTGGCAGAGGGGAAATGGTCATAGCTTTCCTGTGTGATATCCTCCCCAGGGAGCACAGATGACTCAGGCTTGCCTCGACTCTGCGAGGCCCAGACTCCACACTCCTCCCTGGGGCCGGCTCTCCTTCCTCTTGACTCTCAGATCCCCAGCCCATCCACCTCCAAGTTCTTTTTTTTGTTTATTTGTTTTGTTTCTGTTTTCTGTAAATATCTACTTCTTATTTTGGACATGCAGGGATCAATTGAGATTCTGGAGTGGGGGGAGGGGTGGATGACTGGGTCTTTTTATTTTTTCCTTTCTCTCTTGGATTTTGGTGTTTGAACTTGAAAAAAAACTAATTACAAGTATATATATAAGCAAATGACTTACCTTTAAACAAAAGAAATAAGTTGATTTCATTCTTTTGATTTATCTTGTTTCTCATTGGGGTCGGGTGGGGGTGGGGGGTCTTTTGGGTGGAGGGCTTTTTTGTGAGCTGTATAGATTTCCAGTTTGGACTTGTTCAAATGATGCAGGAACAAAAATTAAAATGAATTAAAAAAAAAAAGACAACATAAAAAACAAGAAAAACTTTGTGATGTATAAAAGCTGTAAATAGTCAAAGATTCTTTCTCTTTTCTAATGGCAAATTATTTCTGTCACTTTATATTCAAAAAATAAAGAAACCTACCACAAATTATCAGGGTAAAAAAAAAATCTAGAATCAAAGAGTTTTTTCTTGGTCTTTGTGCTTTCTTTACTGTGATTCCAAAAACATTGTTAAAAGTGGTTTGGGAAAAACCCCTTCCCAGTTGGTTTCTGGTTGTTGGTAGGAGTCTGGGCTGGCAAATCTTGTTGGGTTAGGATCTGTTTCTACTAGCTGGTGCTGTAGCCCTTTGCTTATACTCAGCTCGCCCTCCTATATTATTCTGAAGTAAATCCCATAATCATATCATCTGCAAATATTACAGTATCTCTTTTACTAAAGGCTTTTTTAGTGTAACCACAATACCATTGTGACATCCTAATTTAGCCATAATTCCTTAATAACAAATACCTGGTGTTCACTAATCGTCTCAAATGTAATACTGTTTTGCAGGGTGGTGGTAGGTTTTTTTTTTTTTTTCATCATTAGTCAAATAAGTTCCATACAATTGGTTGCTGTTTCTCAAATGTATTTTAAATCTAACGATTTTCTTTTTAACTTTTTCTTGACATATACTTGTTAAAGAAACAGAGCACTTTATCCTTTAGAGATTCCCACGGTTGGATTTTGCTGTTAATGAAGTCCAGTGTTACTGAAGACAGTGTCAACTGGTAATTGTTTTATTCTTTCATGCATACTTCCATTGCTTGGAGTTGTCAGAAAAGCCAGCCAGCCCTTGTTTTGCTGATTGTTTCCCACCCCGCCCCCAGTCCCAGTCCCTGATACTGGCTTTGTATATGTATTCTACATGATCTTTCTATACCTCGATTGCTAAATTATCCAAGTTAAATAATAGTATCTCCCCCTTAGCTATTTCTGGTGAGGAAAGGAAATAGCATAGACATATTTAGCTTTTCACATGCCAATCATGAGGCACGTTTCAACGTCTCTTTATTAAGAGCCACGTGCTCCTCCTATAGTCCTAGTACTGGAAAGGACCTTCTAGAGACCATTTAGTAGAAGCCTGTCTCATAGCCAAGGAGCCCTCGGTGAGCTCATGTATGGCAGTCCTGGCTGGAAGCCAGCAGGGCTAATTCCTAGTTCAGGGCATCTTCCAGGATAATGTATCCTTATCTCTTTGAAGTCATTGTCTCAGAGAGATTATCTGTAAGGCTCTCTCTTGTACTTTCCTTTGTACTGAACAAAAATTCTTGTTTCTCCCTGAACATTCCAGAAAGTAGCAAGCTCTAACACAAAGCCAGATTCTTCCCAGTTATAGTGATTCTCTTTACTTCTGGAGAGACTTCCTTGAACCCCAAATTGTTCTTGGACAATAGAATTCCTTTAACAAGAATCTGAAAATTTTACAGTAAGCTTAATTTGAAAATTGAGATTTGTTTTAAAAAAAATTAGGGAAAGACAAGACTTCAAATCTTGGCTATTTTTTTTTCTTTAAAGACAGGTTCTCACTCTGTCACCCAGGCTGTAGTGCAGTGGCATGATTACAGCTCACTCTGCAGCCTCCACCTCCTGGGCTCAAGTGATTCTCCCACCTCAGCCTCCTGAGTAGCAGGGTACTAATGGTGCATACCACTACACTGGGCTAATTTTGTATTTTTTGTAGAGATGGGGTTTCACCATGTTGCCCAGGCTGGTCTTGAACTCCTGGACTCAAGTGATCTGCCTGCCTCAGCTTCCCATGATGCTAAGATTACAGGTGTGAGCCACTGTGCCCATCTTGGCTCTTTTTAAATAAGGAAGCTTGAGAGTAGTGATCTGGATTCTGGTGGGAAGCTCCAGTAGGATATTGTGAAGGCTTTGATCATGATCACAACACCTTCAATAAAACAAATATTTCAATGACAAGGGTGAGTGCCAGAAATTCCTGAGACTGTAGCAACTGTCTGTTTTTTATACAGCCTACCTCACCAACACCTGGAATCTCTTAAATGGATTAGCTTAGAGGTCCTGCATGCCTCTGTGCCACGCTGAGGTCCACTGCAAGGGACCAGTCTAATTAAAGGCTGAGGGAGCAGCCGGTCATGTCCCCATCAGCCAACTTTCCCAGAAAGATGGGCCGCCTTGGCTGTCTCAGGATTGGCATTCTTTCTCTGCATACATGATAGAAAGGTAGAACCTACCCTGAACACTTGACCTGAAAATTTCTAATCCTCTGTTCTTTTACAAATGCAAACTAATCCATTCAAATATATAAATGATCCTCTGGAAGAAATTTCTTGTGGAATTCTGGAATGACCAAGAAGATGGGAAGAGACCACCAGAACACTGGTTCTGAGACAGTCTGCAAAGCCTGTCAAAACCATTATACCAAAGCTATCATTTGTGGTCTGCATCAAATCATCTAGACTTTTCTTACCTCAAAACCCAGATATCAGTCTACCTGCCCTCCCCAGTCAAAGGTTACCTGGAGCAGTTCTCAATTTTGCATAGTGGAGTCATCTGAGTGTTTCTGAAATACAGATGCCTGAGTCTCATTCCCCTGAGAGTCCCATTCAATTGTTCTGGGTGGCTGGGAGGGTGTGGGTTGAAAACCTGCCCAGGTGATTTTAGTATGCAGCCAGAACGAGAACCACTATGTCAGTGCATCTAGGCAAAGGGGGCCTTTTATTTACTTCTAATTCCATTCTATGTATTAGCTGTTTGCTGTCACTCTCACCTCACCATGAACAACTGCTCACTGCACAGACAGTCACCCTTTGGGATTCCAGTACCTCTTTCCTCTGCCATTTGGAGCTGCAGAATGGACATAACGGAGGCCCCATTTCATGATTACAACCCCGTTCTCTAATTCTGCCTATTTCCATCATACACGGCTAGATACAGACATACTGCAAAGCTCCTCCACATAAAGGAAATCCTACACATAAAATTTAAACTTGAAATCGACCTTAAATATGACTATTCTCATGATTGTGGGAAGAAAATAAAAAATATAAACTTACTCTATGAGGTTGGTTCATTGGTTATAATCCCTGGACTTACTCCTCAATTTAAAATCTATGATCTTCTGAAAAGGCACCTCATTTTTCAACTTTCCATAGCCTGGGTCTTGATTCTCTATGCTCCTCAGTTAGGGAAACCTATCCACAGTGATGTTCTTCGCCTGGAAATTAGTCCCTTCCCCTCTTCCAGACAAACCCTAGGATACTGTGGTTCCCTCAAGCACATGCCCCATAGTCGAAATAATTGCCTGACATCACAGGGGCTTAATCAGGACAACAAACGGTGGGCTTTGCTCCTCCATATCCAATCTTCTTTTAGATGCCCCCGCTAGAGCGGGGGTATATTTTTTCCTAGTTGACCAGTGGGCATCTCTGGTATTATTGCACAAATAAGGGAGTCTAAGTCAAGGGTCAAAAACTGGTATTCTGAAGACTGATTCTGACCTCAGAATCAGTCAGGAAACTGGCTTTGTGGGACAGCCACTGCTTTTTGAACATTCAGATTTGAGTGCTTCAAGAGAGTGTCTGCTTTCTAGTTTAGGGCAGCCCCTACCATTTCTTATGAGCTGTCTCACCTTGGGAAGCGAGGGAGTCTGCAGTAACTCCCCCCTTTCCCACTGCCAGCCCTCAACACACCCACGTACACAGGTCCATTCTCCTAGCTGCGGCAACAGACTCTTCAAAGCTGTATTCATACCACAGAAATAGCATTTCTTCTTTCAGAGCCAAGCAGTGCCAATTTTTTTGTTTTCCCTTCTGCTGTCAGTCTAGGTACTGAGGTCCCTCCAATGACTAATAAAACAGCCACCATGTGGGGCTATTTTATTAGTCATTGGAGTGACCTCAGTACCTCAGTACCATGGGGCTACTTACGTGGTATCTACACTTCTTAGCTACACACTCTCTTGAAAGGTTTTAATGTCGATTGTTCTCTTTCTCTTTTGCCTTTTTTTGAAATTAGATAAATGTTTGTATAGATTTTTCTCTAATCCCAGTGCACACAGCAGTGTGATTATCCTATCCAAGAAACTTCTCAGTTATCAGAGAAGAAGGTATTTTTTCTTTCAAGTTACATCCAAAATAAACTATCGTTTAATGAGCACCTACTATATTCTGGTCCCTTTGATTCATTTTCTCATGTGATCCTCTTAATACCTCATTTTACAAATGTTATTACAGTATTGAAGTTGGGAGAGATTTGTCAACTTGCTCAAAGTCACACAGCTATTAAGTGAAAGATCAGCAGCTCAAAACCAGTGAGGCACATTTCCAACACCAATCTCTTATCACTCAAACCACCTCATAGATCTATTGCAATGAGTAAACTAGACAATGAACATGAAGCTATCCTGCAAACTGTAAAGTGAGGAGGATAAATGTGTCATTCTGTCTAGCAACATCTTGGTCATTGACTTGCCCCTTTCTGACGCTCAACAGTTAGTTCCTTGTACTTAACTTAGGCACCAATCTTGGCAGGTCTTGGACCTTTGTAACTCTTTGTGTTTTAGGGTTTTTGCTTTGTTCAAAGTGTCGCATTGGGTACCCATTCTGAGAAAGTGATGAAGAAATGACCTTTGCAAGGGAAAATCACCACCACCACTGCCACCACAAACATTACCAATTGGATACTTAATAATGGCCAGCATTGAACTAAACATTTTACATATATTGTCACACGTGCTCCATAACTCTAGGGAGAATGTATTTCCCTCCCCACTCCTCATTTTACAAAGAAGGAAATCAAGGTGCAGTGACGTTACTTAACCAGTCTGGAGTTGCACAGTGGAACAGATCTCTTAACCCAGAATTTTTCTGTTATGGAGACTTTGAGGGCCTACAGTGTCCCTTAAAATGTCATTCCCGAGGCAGCCTTATTTCTTGTCAATGTCTAGTCCAGAGGTTTTCAACTCTGGCTGCATATTAGAGTCACCCAAGGAGATTTTGAAGTTGCAGATGCTAAATACTCAGTAATTTGTAAAACACTCTTTGGGTGGTGCTCAGCTGAAGCCAGGGCTGGAAACAAGTGGTCTCAGTTAATGCCAGAAAAAATGAATCGGGGCCAGGAGAAAGGAAAGAGGCTGGTGTCAATACCCACAGCCTAGTGAATGCACAGAACGTTCACAGTCAGAATATAGGAAACCTGGAAATGTTTACCCTATATGTCCTTTGGAGTGTGTCAGGTACTAATTTGCAGCCTCCACATTCGCCTGTGTCCCGCTTACTCTATGATCCTGGTGGTCTCTGCAAGCAAAGGAGTTTGCCAGCCTCTCCATGCCAGGCTCTGCCAATAGAGGGCGCCAGAGGGAGACTGGGAGGCTGGTGGAGGAAAGGTTTTTTTGTTTTGTTTTGTTCAGTTAGCAAGCCAGCCTCCCTGGGGCATCTGGCCCCTGACGTCTCCCCAGCCCTCGTGGGCAGTTCCCCCATCCCAGGACAGCTTTCTGCCGGTCTTGCCACGGTCTTGGTCTCGAATCAGCCTTGCAGAGCGCCCCTCTCAGCAGAAATTCCCTTCCTTGTTCACGTACCCTCCATCCCAGGATGGAAGTCATTCTCTGCACTTGCTACTTACATTACCACTCAGAGTTCTCTTTCACCCTTCCACAAAACAGCTAGGCAGTTAACAAACTTTCCCTGTTCAAATTCTTGCTGTGCTCAGTTGCCTCAACTGGACCATGGCAGGTACATTGGAATACTCTTCATAAGTCTGCTGTCAGATCACAAAGTGAGATGAAGGAAAAGTTTGCACAAGCTCCCCTTGTGAAGCCTGGGAGAGCATGCCACTTTAAGGAAAGAGATCCATTTCAGCCGATGATTCCAGTTAAGAAAAGGCTGCATGAGCTACTGGTGTATTTATTCTGTAACCAACTGTTAATGCCAGACTTTTCCTTTGCTTTCACTGCTATACCATAATGGTAAAAGAATTCACTTAATTAATTTGCAGTCTACACAAAATGTGGTGAATACTTCCTGACAACTTTTTAGGGAGGATTTTTACATAACATTAGTTACACAATACATAATTTACAATTTATTTTCTATATAACTCATTTAATAATAATATAATTTATACAAGTAGATGCTTATGTATCTATATGCTTCATATTTATTCTGGTGGTTGTGGTGGCAGTGGAGGAGACAGAAGAATGTCTTCATTATGTTGTCTGTGTAGCTTTTTTCAAAGAATAAACCTACTGGCAGATTTTGATAAAGCTGTTCTGACCTAAGTTAACAATGATCACAAAGATTGCATGGGGCTATGGAGATGATTATGGTGCAGGACCTATGAGAAAATTCTAAGGGAAGAGCAGGTCTGCCACTGCTTCTACTCATTTTCATATTTTCATTCATCCATCCATCCAAATATTTACTGAGTGAGCATGCAATGTCTGCTATGTGCCAGGCATTGTTCTAGGAGTTAAAGATCCAGCAGCTTGCAAAAGAGACCAGCAGTTCTGCCCTCAGGAATATACATGCCAGTGCTTCCTTGGGCAGAGTCTTAGGAAGCCATATATGGCCCTGACAAACCTGGGGATTGACTCCTAAGTGGAATGCTACTTGTGCCCACTGCATTTGGCCCTGCAGAGCCGTAAGGATGTAGGTCTGATGACTTATTCTGGGAAGCGCTACCTATGCATGTGGTGCCAGCTTCAGTGGAGGAGCCTTTGAGTTTGGGGTGGAAGCATGAAATCCTCTTTAGAGAAGAGGGTACTCTTGCAGAAGACTCCCTCACAACAGATTAGGAAAGCCACACCTGAATTAAAGTGAAAAATAGACACACTAAGTGTATAGAAAACTCTGGAATTGGGGGTGTGGGAGGGGAGAGGTAAAAAAGGTCAGGTGACTCAGGAAGAGAAACTGCTTCCATACATTTGTCTTTTTGAGTCTTACAACAGCACTGACAGAGAGGTAGGCAGGCAGCATTATTATGTTATAGATGATGAAACTAGGGGAAGTGACTTTTCCAAGGTCACACAGTGAGAAGTGGACCCCAGGTTTCCCAAGCCCAGTGCACTCTCCCATTGCACCACGCTATTCTCATGGTGATTGGCATGGATAATTGCAGGAATTTATGAGAGGAAAAATGTAACACCTGGTGATGCAAATGATGTGGCAGAAACGAAAGTAAAATGGAACCAAATAGACAGATGCGTACCCTTCCTTATAACTCTGATTTAGTCACTATTAAAAAACCTTCGCATGAAGAAAGCAACTTGGCAGATCCTTTCTAAACATTTACCAGCGAGAAATGCATTGCACAAACCACAAAGCTTGCCCTGGCTCTCCGTACCTCACCATAACAGTGGCACTCTCTCCCCAGTCCCAGTCTCCCTGTGAAATCCACAAATACAGATGTTTTCCTAGGGACAGGAAAATGGACCAGATTCTTGGTGAAGTCATTCCTCCTGGTACTTTGGGCTCTAAATTATCTCTGCCTCATCCTGTAGTGTCTGTAAGGTGGCCCTCCCCACTCTCCCACATCACTCCACAAGTCACTGCCATTTCTATTTAACCGGAAAAGAAACATGAGGGAGAGAGTCTCTAGGCTGCCATGCAGCCACTAGAGGAATTCATGTCACCTCCCCAAATCCAGCCTTGGCCATTGGGAAGCTGTCATGCCACTTTAACTCCCAAGCATTTGGACCCTTATTATCAGAAGACGAAGCTCCCAGATTCACTGATCTTCTGCCCTGCAGTGGGCTCTGAGCCAGAGTGGATTTTACCTTCAAGGATGAACATCAGGGAAGTGGGATTCAAAGGAGAGATTGCAAAGCAGCTGAGGGGAAAGAAAAGGCAAAGGCAAAGACTCACTTGGAGAGAGAGGCCTTCTCAAGAGAGTTTGGATAAAGGATTGCCTCACTACATGATTTTGGGAGGACTGGCAGAAGGGAGGGTACAATGAAACCAAATATAGACCCAGCCATCCCTCCTTCCCTATAATTGTCACCCATCCCAGCAGCAAAACAAAACAAAACAAAAACATAGAGTGCCAAACCTTCCTCTCCTCTTCCACATGGAGGTGAATGTCAGACATGGGTCAGGTGTCCCGTTTTAGTTCAAACCTTTGTCTTCCCATTTAGTTTTCTTTTTTAACCTACTTCAGGCTTAACTTCATCACCCTGGCATGAGAATCTCTAGGAAGGAAGATGACAGGATTCTCCAAATTGGCAGGATCAGACAGACACCTTGACCTCAAGAAAACGCTTTCTAGGTTAGGGCAGGCTGTCCCTGCTGCCTGCCTTCAAGGAGGCCCCCCCCAGCTCTCCTCTCCCACCACTCATCCTAAGAATGTCGCTCAGATAGCCGAGGGGCCACACCATGGGCCTGGAGGCTGTGTCAACGTGGGGATGGGTGGAGACAGACCACAGGCTTCTCCTGCACCAGCTTCTCCCCCTGCAAAGCCTGGCCCCAGGTTCTCCCTCAATCTACATTAACTCCTTTTGCCACTCTGCCGACTTAGATTAGAGCCCAGCGTTTCAGGTTAAGGTGCATAAAATGCCTCCAGTCTTTTGCCATCACCATAGCAAAGAGCAAAAAGGTTTATTTGCTTGCATCTTGTAGGAAAGTAATAGGCAGTGTGCTCTTAGCTTCCATTTCACAGCAGCGACTGCGTTCACATGGGGCCTGGGCCCTGCAGGTCAACTTCAACCCAGTATAATTTCCTGTTCTTTTCCCAATTACCCCAAGTCAATAGGTCCAATGCAGACTCAAAGCATAGCCTTTGCAATTTAGATGCCACAGGTAGCTTCATGCTTGGATGGCAGAAAAAGGAAAATAATAACCTTGCCTTACTCAGGCCCCTGCAGTGTCCCAGTGTCCTGGAGCGGCACAGCTGTGTCTCTCCGACCCACTTAGTGGCCTTTGTCTCCTCTCACAAATGCAACTTCTTCCCCAGTAGAGGCTGGCAAGAGTGAAACTATCTGCACAGGAACAGAGCAGAGCTGCTGAGAGCCAACAGCAAGAAGGGAGGGGCGCACAAGAAAACACAAGGGCAGCGGAGGAAGGCTCACAGGGAGAGGGTAATTCCATTAGCTGGAATCTGGCCTGATCCAACATAACCCCACCCCCACCCCAGCTTACCTGACGAATAGCTCGGCAGGACCGTAATTACTCTCCTAACATAATAAGCACTTTATGTGGACAGACCAACTGTGTTTCCATCACAGTTCCTTTTCTGGCCAGGAGTTCAATGTACATAACAAACTTTGCCATTAGACTTTTATGCTGCAGAGCAGGTTGGTGGAAATCAACATTACCCAATTCCAACAGAAAGAAGACACTGAAGGAGAGTCAGAATTCAAAAGCACTAAGAAGGTCTTTTGATGTTGAAATCAATGTTCTGTTGTCCAGCACATCACTGCACAGCCCATTTTGTGTGGCTCTGGGACTCTAACTGTTCTCATTTTGTCCATCCTTTCTGTAATCTTATAAGGATGTACAAAGTGGGAACAGTTGCTTACTTTAACATCTTAGTCCTAGGGCTTTCCTACTCAGAAAGAGGGGGAACCCCGGGTGCATCCACACGGCCTCTCCAAATTCTCCCTCCTTATATCTTTTCCCTTCTCCCATGCCCAGGCTCAAAGTCTGGGCCAGCTTCAAAGTCTGGGCCAGCTTCAACTCTATCCTTGTCCCCACCCTAATATGCATCAGTTTCCAAGTCCTGTCAAACCTGCCTCTGAAATATGTCTAAATGCTCTCCCTCCATCTGAGTTAGGCCCTCTGTACCTCCCTAAGGAACGATGGCAATGAGGTCCTAAAGGATCTGCTCCCCTCAGAGTCCCTCACATCCATCCATCCTTCAAACCCATTCAGATGACCTTCTTATGACACAAAAGAGTCCTGGCCATTTGGCTCCCCAAGCCATCTAGGGCTCCCCACTGCCTGTGAACGAGCACGAACACCTCCCCGGCATCATGGGCATGCTTCCCTTTCTGGCCTTCTCATCTGGGGTTCCCTCACACACCAGGAGCTGAATCTCACTTAGTTTATTTACCATTTTTTAATCACATCCCATACTTCCCTACTTTCATATGGATACTTCCATTTGCACTCCCATTACCCAATAAAACACCATCTCAAATGTCATCCCTCTTTGAAGCCTTTTCCTGTCACCCCAGCAATGTGGGGGCTCCTCTTCCTTTGATGTTCACCTCTCTTTTATGCTACTTGTTTTCTACCTGATCTCAAGAACACAGCCTGATTGGAGGGTCCTGAGTGAGAGACACCTGCACTAATGCATCTCTGCACCAAGGGTGCGAGCAGGGGCTGTGCACAGAGTACAAGGTTAAACCAGGTAAAATTGGAAGCTCTTGGGCAAAAAACACAACTTTGCCTTTTTAACATGTTTGCTTTCCCTTTCCATTCCCTCCTTTCCTTCCTTCCAACAAGTATCTGAGCATCTACTAAATGCCAGGTAAATTCTTGTGACTGATGGTACAGTAGTGATCAGACCTGACAAAAATCCCTTCCTTAGTGAAGTGTGAGATCTGCTGAGCAGAGGCAAGTAAAAAACAAACATGTACGATGTTTAGTGTGCCAAAGGGTAATCAAGGCTATGGAGAAAACAGGAAGAAGTGGGGAGAGCCCAGGGTGAGGGGTCACAGAGGCCTCCCTGAGAGGTTCCACATGAGCAGAGCGAGGGGGAGCCATGAAGGATTCTAAGGGAAGAGCATTCTATGCAGAAGGAACGGCCCGTGCAAAGGCACTGTGAAGGGGATAATGTGGGGGTGTGTTGGAGAAACAGGTGAGAGATGAATCGGACATATAACATTCTGTTTCTCTCTTCTACCTTTGCTGACTTCTAAGGGAGGCACACCGTCATGGCAGACAGAGCTGATATTGCCTGGACTAATGGCTTAGAGTGGTTAAACCCAAAGTTGGAGTGAAAAATCCAAATTTAGAGTGGAGAAACCAAAGGGAGTGGCAGAAACTCCTATAGCCCAGCAAAGGGCAGTGAGCACACCCCTACCTGTAAGAGGGTAGTGTGGCTGTGTCTGCAAAAGAGGGATGGCCACGCCACAACAACCAGGCTGCTTGGAGCTGCTACTGCTGGATTCCTATGTCAACATCTGTAAGGTGCTAAATTTGGGTTCCCTGGTGACATTATGAGGAAATGTCTTACTGATGGCCTGTCCTGCCTGTGTTCCTTCCCAGCCTTTGACTTCTCTGGATGTATCTTTTTTTTTTTTTTTTTGAGATGGAGTTTCACTCGTTACCCAGGCTGGAGTGCAATGGCACGATCTTGGCTCACCGCAACCTCCGCCTCCTGGGTTCAAGCAATTCTCCTGCCTCAGCCTCCCGAGTAGCTGGGACTACAGGCGTGCACCACCATGCCCAGCTAATTTTTGTATTTTTAGTAGAGACAGGGTTTCACCATGTTGACCAGGATGGTCTCGATCTCTTGACCTCGTGATCCACCCGCCTCGGCCTCCCAAAGTCTCTGAATGTATCTTTATTCCCAACTTCTTCCATGCTGACAGTTTTGGCACAAAACCCTACATCACTGCCTAGGCAGGTCCAGTCTGCGCAAAACAGAATTGTCTTCAGAACTCCATGCTACTGGGTCAAGCTGTTTCAGGTGTCTAAGTCAGCCCTGGGAGTGTTGGCTGGAATGCAAACAACCCTGCTGGTGAGCTGAGGCACATATTGTCTTTTGATTTAAGGATTCTGTTATTCAACATAGAACACACTTAAGTTTTCCATCTCACTGCACATCTAGTACCACAATTTCTCACCCCACCAAGATTTCAGTCCTGATGGAAAAGTAGACCTGGAGCATTTTCATGTTTGCCGTCATAAGTGCAAAAGTCAAAATAACCACAAAGTCATGACACTGCATATTTATGTCAAATAATCCTCACTGTGCTGGGGATGGGGGGGCTATTGTTACTCACATTTTATAGATAAGAAATTGTTAAGTAAATTGCCATGTTGTGAGTCTTTGTGTTTGTCATTTTCAGGTAAATATTAAATGATTGTATGCTTAGGGACTATTGAGATAAGAAAAACAAATATTGCCGGTGCAGTGACTCACATCTGTACCCCCAACACTTTGGGAAGCCGAAGTGGGTGGATTTCTTGAGGTCAGGAGTTCGAGACCAGTCTAGCCAACATGGGAAACCCCCTCTCTACTAAAAAAAATACAAAAGTTAGCCGGGCATGGTGGCAGGGGCCAGTAATCCCAGCTACTCAGGAGGCTGAGGCAGGAGAATCACTTGAACCCAGGAGGCGGAGGTTGCAGTGAGCCGAGATCACGCCACCATACTCCAGCCTGGGCAACAGAGAGAGGCTCCTCTCAAAAAAAAAAGACAAAACAAAGCACAAAAAGAAAAACACAGATTTATGGAGCACTTACTGTGTGCCAGGCGGTGGAACTAATACTTTCCATTTTCAGGTTCAAGGTTACCATCACACCACAAAGTGAGTAGCATTCTCCTGTTCACAATGGAGGAAACAAAGGCTCAGAGAAGTTGAGGAACTTTACCAAAGTGACACAGCTGGTTGGTGAACAGGGGATTTAGATCCACATGAGCTCCACAGCTAGTGTGCTCTTGCCACACCCACAGCTCTGGAGTCTGGGGAAGGAAGACACCTTCAAGCCTGGGAAGCATTGAAATCAGAGGTTGATGTGAAAACGAGAGTGCTGGGACGTGTGGGTAAATGGTCACCCTAGTAATGGGGCTGCTGCCTCTGGCAGGGGCCAGCAGCACACTGAGGGGTTAACTCCATGGGTGGGCAAAGCAGCCTGGATCCAAAATCGGATGAGAAGATGTTGAAAATACAAGAACATGGGAAGTTGTGAGCACGGCCATTTGTTTCACCCAACTGAGGCTCTAGATGATGTAAGTGTGAGGTGCCGCTGCCCCCCGATGGGAACCCACAGGCCCTCTCGTCTCCTCCAGGCTCTCATGCCATGGATTAGGGTTCCCCTCGACTTGACTCGCTCTTCCCATGTACACAATTAAGCCGGACCTCTCCCATCCTGAGACATGTTCTCCCAGAATCCCGGTTCCACTTTCAGCCATTATCAAATCTCTTTTAATTACAACTATAGGCAAGTCTCTGAAAAAGTAGCCCACATTCCACTTAACAGAGCTAATATTTATTGAGAGATAATTAGGAGTAGGCACTGGGCCCAGTGGTTTATGTTACTTTTCTGTTTCTCACAACTACCCAGTGACATAGGTACTATTTCCATACCATTTTATGGACTAGCAAACAAAGACTAACAGATTAAAGAATTTCCCAAGGCTACACAGAAGGAAGTGGCACAATCAGTATCCATTTCCAGGTCATCTGAGAATGTAAGCTTTATAAAGGAAAGGATTTTCATCTCATCTCGTTCACTGATGTATCCCTAGGACTTAGACAAATGCCCCAAATGGAGTAAGTGTTCAATCACTGTTAGTTGAACAAATGAACCTGTGACCAGTATCTCCACTTAATTATGATGCTAGGCTGCCCACTGATCCTGCAGCCATCCCCTCTGCTGCATTTGCCAAGCTACATTACTGCTTTCCTCTTCTGCAATCCTATTTTCCTCTGTGGGATGACCATGTCCCTCTAGTGCATCCTCTGTGGCATGACCATGTCCCTCTGCTGCATTCCCATCTCCTTCTGCTGCAATTCCATTCCCACTCCTGCATTCCATCTCCTTCTGCTGCAATCCCATTCCCACTCCTGCATTCCATCTCCTTCTGCTGCAATCCCATTCCCACTCCTGCATTCCATCTCTCTTTGCTGTGATCCTGTCTACCACAGATGCACTCCCATTTCCCATTGCTGCAGTCCACTCTCTTATGCTGCAGTCCCCCCTGCTGCATTCCTGTTTTTCACTTCTGCAATCTCATTTTTGTCTGCTGTATTCCCATGTCCCTCCATAACATTCAGATTCTCTTTTACTGCATTCCCACATCCCACTCCTCCATTTCCCTGAATGCTTCCCATTTGTCATTACTACATTCCTCTATTGCATTTTCCAGTGCTGTATTCTTTCTGCGTTTCTCTTTTCCTCTGCCTCATTCTCCTTTCCCACTGAAACATTTCCCTCTGCTTTACTCTCATTTCCCACTGCTGTGTTTCCATTTTCCACTGATGCATTTCCCTCTGCTGCATTTCCCTTTACTGCATGTTTCACTGCTGCAATGATAAGCTGTTCATCCTTTCAATGCAACTTTCTCACCAACTGCTCTATGCTTTGCCCCACCCATAATCGTGCTCTGTTCCAGCCAGTGAACTCTGCAGGCTTTCTCTGTTATTTGATACTGTTGAAAATTCCTGGTTGAAATTTTCTGTCCTTTGTGGTATCCATAATGGTAATTAATCCCAATTATCTTCATGCCTCTTGAGCTGCTATTTGCAGGGATTTTTTTTCCTGTGTTAATGTTGCTCCTCTTTACCCTACCTCCTACAAATATGCAGGTTTTCCCTAATTTAGCTAATTTTTTTATACACACTCACTCTTTTAGATCTAATGCTTCAACTACCAAATAGAACCTGTAAGTTCCAAACCTCTACCTGTAACCAGATCCACGTCTGAACTCTAGAGTAGTATTTCTGCCTTCCTGTTGTATTTTACACCTGAAATCTCTTGGCGGCCTCAGATGCCAACTCCATACAATAGAATGTATTTGTTTGTCCCCCATACCTGCTCATTCTCCTGCAGCCCTTGTCTTAGCAAATTCCACCACCATCTGCCTGGCCCCCCGAGTGGACTCCAAGTGCCACTGTCCACACTGAATAGACACTAACTCCAGCCCCTTCTACTGTCGATCTCCCTCAAACCTGGCCCTTGTCTTCAGTCCACTTCCAGAATAGTTCACCCTGTGTCATACTCTGTTCTATGCAACACCAGTGCTCTTTTCACAACACTGCACTGTCCATCACTGAGCTGCCAAACATTTGTTCATAGCTCCTTGTCACCTATGGGATAAAGTCAAACTACTTGAAGATCTTCATGATCAATCCCCATTCACATTTCCTGCCTCATGTCCCATGTGTACCACATGCTCCCCTATCTGCATTTTCCTGGACATACCAGAATCAGCTCCTTGGAATGTTCTCTCCCTGCCTCCCCACCTGCCCTGACTCCTCCAGCTTCTACTTCCCTGTGAAATCCTGATCGCTCCTAGGTGCAGTGGCAGCATCATCTGCTCTTCGATGCTTTTCCTGACCCCTTTCCCTTCCGGCACAATGAGGCGCCTCCTCCCTCTGTCCTCCCACAGCAGCTGAGTCATTTTTCTTTTTCAGTGCTATGACACTGAATTTTAAACGGAAGGCAGTGCCCATCGTGAAAACTAAGCACGGTGCTTAGCTCTGACTTTTAATGGATCTTTTATAAATAAATGAGTTGGTAAGTAACTAAATGAAAGCATAAACGAGAAAAACTGAATTCAGGGTTCTACCTACCAAAGAGTTGTTCAGTGTGATGTAAATCAGAACAGATCTTCTGGTGAGAGAGTGACTGGCTTCAGAGACAGTTGACTTCTCTGAACTTAATTATATTTCTTTTTCAATTAGAATTGTCTTAACTAATCCTCCAGCAATTCTGTAGCTGAGTTACTTGAAACTCAGAAGGGAATATGTCATTTAACTTATGCTCAACACTGTGTAATTACAGCAGCGTCGGTGAATGTTATTTCTCATGTATACCAGTTAGGATACTTCTTTCTTAAAGAAATGAAACTTGATCCAGTGGTTTAGGATAATTAGAGGAGGATTGTGAATCACTCATCGATTCGAGCAAAGGGAAACAGTAAAAGCATTGGTGAAGGTATCTTTTCCTGCCTGTGAGTCTTAACCTAGATGTAAGTTGTAAAATCAATTTAGGGAGTTCCATCTAGCATTTAAAATGAAACAATAAAATCAAACAGGAAGTACCAAAGTATATTGCATATAGTAAAGGTAAGTATTAATTTGTGAAACTTTAATTTCAGATGCATGTGTGTGTCTATATCTTTGTCATGGGCTATAGTGTAATATTCTTACCATGTGTCATAATCAACAAGTCAGAAAACAGTAGTTATAAACATTTATCAAATTTTATTAGGTCTGCTTCCAACTCCCTGTGTGACTTTGAACAATTGTTTAACCTCTCTAAATCTTAGTTTTCTCTTTTATAAAACAGGAATAATTATACTTACTTCTTAATGCTAATATATTGCTTAGTGCTTGTTGCAAAATATTACATGATTTAATATATATATATATTATATTTATATAATTATTAACAGTGATCTGTTACATATATCACCATTATGGTCTATAATTAATAATTGGACTGGTCTCAAACTATTAATCTCATAAAGAAGTGAGAATAGATTTGCTATAGTGCTGGTTCATAGATATATGAGTCCAATGTGGAAAATATAAAATGGTATTCCCTAAAGTGTTAAGTTCACCAATTCAATTCAACAGATATTTACTGAGCATCTGCTACACAGTTTCTGTACTTAGGAAATTAGAATCTATATTTTTCCTGTTTCTACTGGCAGAAAGGCACTAGGCCAAGCCTGGACCAGAATACCAAGTTGCAGGTTTATACTTCTTGCCCTTGAGCACTTAAGACCTAGTAAAGTATCTAAGACACAAAAGTAAGTATCTCATTAAAAGGCAACATATAATACATGAAGAGTAAAAACAGTGCCACAAAAGAACAAAGGAAATAACTTCTGGCTAAAGATACCACACTATGGGAAGATGGGGTAACAAAGATGGGTCTATTTGAGGAATAACATGAAGAATGGGTTCTATTCAAATGAGAGAAGACAGGAAAAAATGTATCCTGGGCAAGGCAAGGACATCACATAAAGTATGGTGATGGGAGACTGCAATGCTTATTTAAAGGAGCACGAAGTCTATCCCGAGAATTGTAAGAGGTAAGAATGGAAACAGAGAGCAAATTGGGTTTTCTGCTTTTGCCTTCATCGTCACTGATAACTGCATCTTCTCCAAAAGTTTGTTTTCCAGCATCTGGGCACCATCTCCCATCCTTTCAGCTTAACTTCTCTTCTACCACCACTTTACAGTGCTTTGACCTAGAGTAGCCTTCTAGTCCACTGAAACTGCCACTTCCCCCATCATCCATTGCCCCACACATCTTCACTGTCCTATCTCTAGCCTAGAAGCATCATCATTTTCATTCTCTCACAAGCATCATGAACTCCTTTGCCCTCTTCTCTGTCCAGGGAACTTGCCAGGCCATGCCAAAAACTGGTTAAACAAAACCGTTTGGCTATTTTGAGCCTCCTTCATAACTGGTGAGCTCTGAAGAAAAGTATCTACTGTGCTGTTTTGCCTTAAATTCATGCACACACATTTTAAATGGCATTCAACATGGATGAATGGCAATCCTGTAACACTTCCATAGTACCTCAACTCTCACAATCTGCAAAACTACTATTTCACACTTAGCCCCTGGAGACAGTTCAAACAATTGTTCTGTTACTTACTAGCTATGTGAGTTTAATCTCAACATGCCTTAGTTTCTTCATATGTAAATATGTACCTATAGCGTTTCCTCATATGGGGAACCACTATATAAGATTGTTATGAAAGATGGTTTAACAGATATAAAACATTTGTATATTACCCAGAACATGATACGTTCTATAAAAATATTTGCTGTAATTTTATTCTTCTCTCTCTTTGAAGTCCCAAATTTCTTTTTCCCTTTTCACTTAATTATTGACCTTATCTTATACTTTATTTGGAAATAAAAAGAATTGAAGCCAGGTGTAGTGTGCATGCCTGTGGTCCCAGCTACTTGGGAGGCTGGGGTAAGGGGATCGTTTGAGCCCAGGAGTTCATGGCCAGCCTCAGCAACATAGTGAGAATTCTGTTTCTAACAAATAAATAATAAAAACAAAATTTAAAAATAAAAACGATTGGGAGAGGATTCTGGGAAGATGAAGGAATGGGAAGCACCAAGAATCCATCTTCCACCTAGACAACAATAGCACAAAATAATTCTGGGGTCTTTTGAAGGCTTTCAGCTTCCAGGGGAAGGCTTGCATACTAAATGGCAATAAATTTTAGGCAATTTCAGCTGTTAGTGTAACAGTAACTGCCCATCTCCTACTCCCAGCCCTGTGGCAGGCAATCGTGCACATGTTCCTGGAGCAGCTTGCATATAACTTGCAGGAGCCAGAGCAGGCAAAAAGGATCCTGTCCTTTAAATAGCAGGGATTTATGCCCTGACCACTGATTGCTGCTTCTGATAATAAAGTACAAATAAAGAAGCAGTTGGTCATTTTTGTTACACATTCCCCTACTGTTACAAGTCCTTCCCCAACTAACTCAAATAACTTCCAGGGGATTTAATGAAAACAAAGAGACAATGTACCAGAATCTCTGGGACACAGCTAAAGCAGTGTTAAGAGGAAAATTTATAGCACTAAATGCCCATATCAAAACCAAACATCACAACTAAAAGTAGAGAACCAAGAGCAAATAAACTCCAAAGCTAGTAGAAGACAAGAAATAACCAGGATCAGGGTGGAACTGAAGGAACTAAAGACATGAAAAATCCTTCAAAAAAATCAACAAATTCAGGAGCTGTTTTTTTGAAAAAATTAATAAAATAGACCAGTAGCTAGACTAATAAGTAGGAAAGAGAGAAGAATCAAATAAACATAACCAGAAATGATAAGGGGGATATCACCAGTGACCCTACAGAAATAGAAACAACCATCAGAGAATACTATAAACATCTATATGCACAGAAACCAGAAAATCTAGAAGAAATGGATAAATTACTGAACACATACACCTTCCCAAGACTGAACCAAGAAGAAACTGAATCTGTGAATAGACCAACAAGTTCGGAAATTGAGGCAATAATAGCCTACCAACCAAAAAAAGCCCAGGACCAGACAAATTTACAGCTGAATTCTATCAGAGATACAAAGAAGATCTGGTATCATTTCTACTGAAACTATTCCAAAAAAGTTAAAAGGAGGGACTCCTCCCTGCTCATTCTATGGGGCCAGCATCATCCTAATACCAAAACCTGGCAGAAATACAACAAGAAAAGAAAACTTCAGGCCAATATCCTTGACGACCATTGATGTAAAATCCTCAATAAAATTCTGGCAAACTGAATCCAGCAGCACATCAAAAAACTTATTTACCACAATCAAGTTGGCTTCATCCCTAGCATGCAAGATTTGTTCAATATACACAAATTAATAAATGTAATTCATCACATAAACAGATCTAAAGACAAAAACCACATGATTATTTCCATAGACACAGAAAACGCCTTTGATAATATTAACTATCATTTCATGTTAAATATGCTCCATAAACTAGATATTGAAGGAACATATTTCAAAATAAAAAGAGCCATATATGACAGACCCACAGCCAATATCATACTGAATGGGTAAAAGCTAGAAGCATTCCCCTTGAAAACTAGCACAAGGCAAGGATGCCCTCTCTCAGCATAGTATTGGAAATTCTGGCCAGGGAAATCAAGCAAGAGAAAGAAATAAAGGGTATTCAAATAGGAAGAGAAGAAGTAAATTATCTTTATTTGCAGATGACATAATTCTATATCTAGAAAACCCCATCAGCTCAGCTCAAAAGCTTCTTAAGCTGATGAACAAATTCAGCAAAGTCTCAGGATACAAAATTGATGTACAAAAATCACTAGCATGCCTATACACCAAAACAGGCAAGCAAAGAGCCAAATCATGAATGTACTCCTGTTCATAATTACTACAAAAAAAATAAATACCTAGGAATACAGCTAACAAGGGAACCTCTTTAAAGAGAACTATAAACCACAGCTCAAGGAAATCAGAGAAGACACAAATAAATGGAAAGACATTCCATGTTCCTACCATTGACATTCTTCACAGAATTAGAAGAAACTATTTTAAAATTCATATGGAACCCAAAAAGAGGCTGAATAGCCAAGACAACACTAAGCAAAAAGAACTAAGCTGGAGGCATCATGCTAGTAGACTTCAAACTATACTACAAGGCTACAGTAAGTAAAACAGCATGGTTCTGGTACAAAAATAGATATATAGACCAATGGAATAAAATAGAGAACTCAGAGATAAGACTGCACATCTACAACCATCTGATCTTCAACAAACCTGAAAAAAAAAGTAATGTGGAAAGGATTTCCTTCTTAATAAATGCAGAAAATTGAAACTAAAATTCAAACTTCCTTATGCCTTGTACAAACATGAACTCAAGATGAATTAAAGACTTAATGGTAAAACCCAAAACTATAAAACCCTAGAAAAAAATCTAAGCAATACCATTGAAGACATAGGTGGAGGCAAATATTTCATGAAGAAAGTACCAAAAACAGTAGTAACAAAAGCAAAAATTGACAAATTGGATCTAATTTAAAGAGCTTCTGCACCACAAAAGAAGCTAACATCAGAGTGAACAGATGACCTATGGAATGAAAGAAAGTTTTTGCAATCTATCTATCGACAAAGTTCTGCTATCCAGAGGCTATAAGGAACTTAAGCAAATTTATGAGAAAAAAACAACCCCACTGAAAAGTGGTCAAAGGACATGAACAGACACTTCTCAAAAGAAGACATACATGTGGCAAACAAACATATGAAAAAAGCTCAACATCACTGATTAGTAGAGAAATGCAAATTAAAACCACAATGAGATACCATCTCATGCCAGACAGAATGATGATTATCAAAAAGTCAGAAAACAACTAGTAATGAGGTTGTGGAGAAAAAGGAATGCTTTTACACTGTGGGTGGAAATATAAATTAGTTCAACCATTGTAGAAGAAAGTGTGGCAATTCCTCAAAGATCTGGAGACAGAAAAACCATTTGACCCAGAAATCTCATTACTGGATATATACCCAAAGGAATATAAATCATTCTATTATAAAGATACATGCATGTGTATATTCATTGCAGCCCTATCCACAATAGCAGATTAGAAAAAGAAAATGTGGTACATATACACCATGAAATACTATGCAGCCATAAAAAGTAGTGAGATCATGTTTTTGCAGGGTCATGGATGGAGCTGAAAGCTGTCATTCTCAGCAACCTAATGCAGGGACAGAAAACAAAATACCACGTGTTCTTACTTATAAGTGGGAGCTGAATTATGAGAACATATGAACACAGTGGGAAACAACAAACACTGGGACCTGCCAGGGGTCTGGGGGAGAGCATCACGAAGAATAGCTAATGGATGCTAGACTCAATACCTAGATGATGGGATGATCTGTACAGCAAGCCATCATGACACACATTTACCTATGTAACAAACCTGCACATCATGCACATGTACCTTGAAATGTAAAATAAAAGTTGAGGGGGAAAAAACTTCAGAACATTTATTAAAAACAAAACTCCTTCAGGCCAGGCACAGGTAGCTCATGCTTGTAATCTTAGCACTTTGAGAGGCCAAGGTGGGCAGATTGCTTGAGCTCAGAAGTTGGAGCTAGCTGGTCAACATGGCAAAACCCCGTTCTACTAAAATACAAAAACTAGCCAGGCATTATAATGCATAACTGTAGCCCCAGCTACTCAGGAGGCTGAGGCACAAGAAAGGCAGAGGTTGCAGTGACCCAAGATTGTGCCCCTGTACTCCAGCCTGGGTGACGGAGTGAGACTCTGTCTCAAAAACAAAACAAACAAAAAATACCCTTCAATATTTCTTAATTATAGTGGTCATAGGGAACACTCATATGAACATTCTGAAACCAGGGAAAAATAAAGCCTTAGTTATGTTGTGAAAGCAAAAAAATCCAGCACCCTTTCTTTTTCACATTTTGAGAGCTAAACAGTAAGCTTTAGGGCATTCAAAAATAACTGCAACTATGGGGAAAATTAGAAAGTAATCATGCACACTCAGGAAAGGTACAGGCTCAGAAGACCTTAAGTTTATACCATAGGCTGATCCTTGGCACTGAGAGACAATCTGCAACAATAAAAACAAAAACAATAACAAAACACAAAATTTGGGGAACAAGGATAATCTGCATTCCAGAAGTACCACATTTTTAGGTCCTAATGTTCAGTGCTCAACAAAGAATATCCAAAGGCGTATGAAGAAAACAGAGAAGTATGGCCCAAAGAAAAATACTAAATCAATGAAAATTGTCCTTGAAAAATATCTGATGGCAAACATGCTAGACAAATAATTTTAAACAATTGTCTTAAAGATGCTCAAAAACCTAAAAGACATGGAGAAAATCAGGAAAATGATGTAGAAACAAAATAAAAATATCAATAAAGAGACTGTATTAGTCTATTCTCACACTGCTATAAAGATACTACCTAAGACTGGGTAATTTTTAAAGGAAAGAAGTTTAATTGACTTGACTCACAGTTCCACATGGCAGGGGAGGCCTCAGGAAACTTACAATCATGGTGGAAGGCAAAAAGGAAGTAAGAACCTTCTTCACATGGCAGCAGGAGAAAGAAGAGAAAACTAAGAGCAAAGCAGGACTGGCCCCTTATAAAACCATCAGATCTCATGAGAACTCTATATCATGAGAATGGCATGGGTGAAAGCATCCCCCTGATTCAATCATCTCCCTCCCTCCACATGTGGGAATTATATGTCCCTCCTTCCACATGTGGGAATTATATGTCCCTCCTTCCACACATAGGGATTATAATTTAAGCTTAAATTTGGGTGGGCACACAGAGCCAAACCATATTAGAGATAGACAACCTAAAATAAATATGTAAAACACAAGAACAATAACTGAAATGAAAAATCTATTAGATGGATTCAAAAGCAGATTTAAGCAGGCAGAAAAATCAGAAAACTTGAAGATAGAATAACAGAAAGTATTAAGTCTGGAAAAGAAAGAAAAAAGATTAAAAAATAGTAAATAGAGTCTATGGGACCTGTATAACAACATCAAGTGAGCCAACATACACATTATGGGAGACCAGAAGCAGAAAAATTAAAAAAGAAAAGGAAAGAAAGAGAAGAGGAGAGGGAAAGAGGAGGAGGGGAGGGGAGGGGAGGGAAACATGTGGAGAAATAACGGCTTCAAACTTCCCAAATCTGATGAAAGACATGAATATAAACATTCAAGAATCTCAAAGAACTTCAAGAAAGATGAATTTTAAAAGATTCTGAGACACATTACAATCAAACTCTGAAAATCCAAAAACAAAGAGAAAATATTGAAAGCAGCAAGACAGAAGCAATTTGTTACACATAAAGAATTCTTAATATGATTATCAGCAGGTTTTTCATCAGAAACTTTGGAAACCAGGAGGCAGTGGGCCAATATATTCAAAGTGCTAAAATGAAACAATCTGTTACCAAGAATTCTATATCTAACAAAACTGTCTTTTAAAAGTAAGGGAGAAATTAAGCTATCCCCAAATAAACAAAAGCTGAGAGAGTTTATTACCATTAGACCTGGTCTGTAAGAAATGCTCATTTTCATTTCACTCTTAAAAAAGTCCTGCAGGGTGAAGTGAAAAGACACTAGACAGTAACTTGAAGCTATATGAAGAAATACAGACCTGAATAAAGGTAAGTGCATGGCTAATTATAAAAGCAAGTATTATTATAACAAATGTTCACAAGGTGACTTTTTGTTTTCTAGAGTATTAGAAACTAATACTTTTTTAAAAGCACACAAATTACTAGTCTAAGAGCTAATATTATTATAACCTTGGTTTGTAACTCTACATTCTGTTTTCACTTAATTGACTAATGAATTTAAAATCATTTTTTGACATAATGTAATTCTGTTTCAAGGCACATGATGTATTAAGACATAATTTTGTGACAGCTGAAAGAGGTAGGTCTAGTTCTATAATAACCAGAGGTTTTGCATGTTACTGAAGTTATATTTGTAAAATTCAAATTAGAGTGTTATAACTTTAGGTCATTAAATGTAATTCCCATGGTAGCCACAAAACATATAGCTATGGGAGATACACAAAAGGAAATTAAAACAGAATTTAAATACTTCACTCTTATAAAAAAATCAAACACAAAAGAAGAAAGTAATGAACAAAGTAAGGGACAAAAAGAGTTATAAATCCATAGAAAACAAATAGCAGAAGTATGGAAACAGATGCTCCCTTATTGGTAACTAGCTATTTTAAATGTAAACTCTTTTGTAAACTTTGAAAGAGAATTACACTCTCTATCAAAATGCAGAAATTGACAGAATGGATAATAGCATATGATCCAACTACATACTATTTGTAATAGAATCACTTCAGATTCAAATACATGAATAGACTTAAAGTGAAAAAATAGAAAAAGATATTCCATGCAAATAGTAACCAAAAGATGGCAGGCGTGGTTATCCTAAAATGAGAATAAGTGGACTTTAAATAGAAGAAAAAGTTAAAAGAGACAGAAAACATTATATATTAATATGTTTCAATATAGCAAGAATATGTAAAAATTATAAACATTTATATACCTCATAACAAACCATAAAAATATATGAAGCAAAACTGACAGAATTTAAGAAAAACATAGTGTTACCATAATAGTTGGAGACTTTACTAACCCCCTCTGAATAATGAATAGAACAACTGCACAGAAGACAAATAAACAGAAGACTTAAAGGACACATAAAAGCAACTAGATCTAACAGATATATACTGAACAATCTACCAAACAGCAATAGCACACATATTTCTCTTCAGACACTTGTGACGTTTTCCAATATAGACTATATTTAGGCCACAAATTATCAGTATATTTTAAAAGATGGATTTTATACAAAGCACTCTCTCTGATCATAATGAAATGAAGTTGGAAATCAATAAGAGAAGTATAGCCAGAAAAATTTCAAAATTTGTGGAAATTATACAATGTACTCTTAATGGATCAAAGAAAAAGATCACAAAGAAACTGAAAAATATTGACAGACAAATGTAAATGAAAACACAACGTACCAAAACTTATGGGACATAGCAAAAGCAGTGCTAAGAAGAAAACGAATGGCTATAAATATATTAAAAACCTAGAAAGATCTCAAATCAACAACCTAACTTTAAAACTTAAGGAACTAGAAAGAAAAAAAAAAAAACTAAACCCAAAGCTAGCAGAAGAAAGGAAATAATACATATTAGAGATATATAAAATAGAAAAATAATAGAGAAATTAAATGAAACCAAAAGTTGTTTTTTTGAGATCAACAAAATTGACAAACCTTTAGTTAGATGGACTAAAAAAGACTCAAATTATTAAAATGAGAATTAAAAGTGGAGACATTACTACAAAGTATACAGAAATAAAAAAGATTATAAGAGGGTACTATGAATTATCATATACCAACAATTTGGATAAGTTAGATGAATTGAACAAATACCTGGAAACACAAAACCTATGAAGACTAAATGATAAAGATATAAAACATCTGAATAGATCTATAAACTAGTAAGGCAACTGAATCAGTAATTTAAAATCTCCCAGTGAAGAATAGTCCTGTACCTGATGGTTTCATTGGTGAATTTTAGTAAACATTTAAAAAAGCTAACACTAATCCTTCTCAAATTTTTCCAGAAAATTGAAGAGAAATGAAGGATTTCCTAACGTAGTCTATGAGGCCGGCATGACTCTGACACCCAAGCCAGATAAAGACACTATAAGAGGAAAATCTACAAATGAATATACTTTATAAGCATCAATACAAAAATCACAACAATATTCAGCAGCCTATTAAAAGGATTATATCAATGACCAAGTGGGGTTTATTTCAGGAATGCAAGGATGGTTCAATATATGAAAATCAATTAATGTAATACATCACATTAGCACAATGAAGGGAGTAAAACACATGATAATCTCAACTGGTACAGAAAAAAAGCATTTGACAAAATTCAACACTCTTTCATGATTAAAACACTCAACAAACTAGGAATAGAAGAAAACTACCTCAACATAATAAAAACCATACATGAAAACTTCACAGTAAACATCATCCTCAATGGTAAAAGACTGAAATATTTCCTTCTATGGTCAGCAACAAGGAAAAGATTCCCCTTTTCACCACTTCTATTTAACAGAGTACTGAAAGTTCTAGCCAGAGAAATTAGCTTAGAAAAAGGAATAAAAAACATCCAAATTATAAGACAGTAAAATTATCTCTGTTTTCAGATGATATGCTCTTATATAGAGAGAGGAAATTTTAAAGACTCCACCATAAAATAATTAGAACTAATAAATGAATTCAACAAAGCAGGATACAAAGTCAACATATAAAAATTAGTTGCATTTCTATGCACTGACAATGAACAATCTGAAAATGCAATTATGAAAAAGGTTTTATTTACAATAGCACCAAAAAAAAAAAAACCTTAGGAATTAACCAAGAAACTGAAAGAATTCTACAAGGAAAACTATAACACATTGCAGAAAGAAATTAAAGACATAAATAAATGAAAACACATCCCATGTTCATGAATTGTGCATCAAAATATGGCACATATACACCATAGAATACTATGCAGACATAAAAAAGGATGAGTTCATGTCCCTTGCAGGGACATGGATGAAGCTGGAAACCATCATTCTCAGCAAACTGACACAAGAACAGAAAACCAAACCCCGCATGTTCACACTCAAAAGTGGATATTGAACAATGAGAACACATGGACACAGGGAGGGAAACATCACACACCAGGGCCTGTTGGGGGGTGGGGGTACTAGGGGAGTGATAACAGGAGATGAGGGGATTGGGGAGGGAAAACATCAGGAGAAATACCTAATGTAGATGACAGGGGAATAGATGCAGCAAACCACCATGGCATGTGTATACCTATGTCACAATTATGCACAATCTGCATATGTACCCCAGAATTTAAAGTATAATTTTTAAAAATGAAAGAAAATGACTTAATATTATATATATATACACACACACACACATATATATAAAACAATACTGACCCAAGGAGATCTACAGATGCAATGCAATTCCTACCTGTCCAAATTTCAATGGCTCTACTTTTGCAGAAATGGAAAAATTCATGCCATAATTTATATGAAATCTCAGGGGACTTCAACGAGTCAAAGCAGACTTAAAAAAGGAGAACAAAGCTGGAAGACTCACACTTCCTGATTTTAAGACTTACCACTACGTTCTTTTCTTGGCTTTCAGGATACCTTACTCTCTTGATCTTTCTCTTTCTTCACTGATCACTTCTTCACAGACAACTGTGTCAACTCTTTCTCTTGTGCAATTCAAATTATTGCTAAGCCAAAGACCTTGGTCCCAGGCTCGCATCTCTATTCTATCTACACACTCTTTCCAGGTGACTACCTCCAGTCTCATGGCATTAACTGCACTCCATATCCACTTTATTCTAAATCTTTATTGGTATCCTGAACTTTTTCCTAGCCTAGATGTTTACATTCAAATACTTTTATTTACTTCACCCTTCAGTGGGTAAGTTTAATAAATATCTAAAACATAACAATATGAAGATAGCTATAATTATGTAAAATATAACAACATGAAGATAGCTGCAGATGACCTATCCCCATTACCCTGCTGCTTTTGAAATTTCCCTCCTCAATAAATAGCATCTAGTGTCTCGCACCAAAAATCTATAAAGTAGCCTTCACTTCTCTCTATCATTCACCACAATATAGAAAACATCATCAAATCTTCTCAGTTCCATCATCAAAATATATTCAAACCAACTCACTCTCCTGCATCTCTACTGCTCCTACCCTAACAGAAGTTAGTATCATTCTTACTCTTTTATTCACCACAGAGTGGCCAAAATTATTTTTAAATGCACAAATCAGGTCATGTTACATCCCTTTTAAAACTCCTCCAACTGTTATTCATGCTATCTGGAATAATATATCCACTATGTCCTTCGCCTGCCTTCCAATTCCCTAAGTAATCTGACCTCTGCTTCCCCCTCCAACCTCACCTGAGGCCACTGTTTCCCAGCTGGTATCCTCTAGCTGCACCAGCTTTCCTTTGTTTCTCAGACTTTTCAAGCTCATGGCCACCTTTGCCCTTGCTGCCCCTCTACCTGAGATGCTGTTGCAGCAATCATCACAACGCTGGTTCGTTCTTTAGATCTCCACTTAAATGTCACATTTGTGGTTTTGTGGCTACATCTAAATTAGGTATTAGATGCTCTATCACTTCACTTTATTATAATCTGCATGGCACTTTAACACACTCTTTTTTTTTTCGAGGAAAAAAAGAAGAAAAAAAGAGAAAGAGAAAGAGGGAGAGAGAACTAGAATCTTGCTCTATTGCTCAGGATTTCATTTAAATCTGCTAAATGCTTATGCAATTACTAAAAAATGATTTATTTCCTATTATGTGATCACTTTTAGAATAAGTATGATATAATATTGAAAAAAATATATGTTTTGTGGATATGGGGTGGTAGGTTCTGTAAATATTTATTAAATTTGCTTGTTCCAGGTCTGAGGTCAAATTGTGTGTGTTTTTTTGTTTTTTGTTTTTTTTTTTTTTGCTCACCATTAGGTTGGTAGATCTTCCTCCATCCCTTTATGTTAAGTCTTTGTGTGTCTTGCCTATAAGAAAGGTCTGAATGCAGCGTACCAATGGGTTTTAACTTTTTATTCAGCTTGTCTAACTATATGTTTTGATTGGGGCATTTAATCCATTTAAGTTTAGTTTTAATGTTGATGTTATTAAGGCTAACTAGCTGTTTGCCCATTAGTTGATGTAAATTCTTCATTGTTGAAATATTCTTTACTTTTTGCTAAGTTTTTAGGATAGCTGATGCTGGTTGTTCCTTTCTGTGTATAGTACTTCTTTCAGAAGTTGCTGTAAAACAGGCCTGGTGGTGATGAAATCTCTGAGTTCTTGCTTGTTCGCAAAACATTTTATTTTTCCATCACACGTAAAACTTAGTTTGGCTGGATATATAATTCTGGGTTTAAAGTTTTTTTCTTTAAGGATGTTAAATATTAACCCCCACTGTCTTCTAGCTTGTATAGTTTCTACTGAGAGATCTGCTGTGAGTCTGATAGGCTTCCCTTTATGGGTAACCTGGCCTTTCTCTCTGGCTGCCCTTAGTATTTTCTCCTTTATTTCAATCCGAGTAAATCTGACAATTATGTGTCTTGGGGTTGGTCTTCTTGAGGAATATCTTTGTGGGGTTCTCTGTATTGCCTGGAGTTGAGTATTGTC
>PVKP010007349.1:0-19674 GCA_004027715.1 Plecturocebus donacophilus | reverse complement strand
TTTAGGAAAATTTTCCTGGATAATATCCTGAAAAATATTTTCCAGCTTGGTTTCATTCTCTTCGTCACTTTCAGGTATACCTATTAAGCGTAAATTAGGTCTTTTCACATAGTCCCATATTTCTTGGAGATTTTGCTCATTCCTTTTTACCCTATTTTCTCTGATCTTATCTTCTCATTTCATTTCATTAAGTTGGTCTTCGAGCTCTAATATCCTCTCTTCTGCTTGATCAATTCGACTATTAAAACCTGTGCATATTTCACGGATTTCTCATATTGTGTTTTTCAGCTCCATCAGTTTGCTCATATTCCTCTCTAAATTGTCCATTCTTGTTAGCATTTCGTCAAACCTTTTTTCAAAGTTGTTAGTTTCTTTGCATTGGGTTAGATTGTATTCTTTTAGCTCACAGAAGTTTCCCATTATCCACCTTCTGAAGCCTAACTCTGTTAATTCTTCACACTTGTTTTCCATCAGGCCTTGTTCCGTTACTGATGAGGAACTAGCGTCCTCTGTAGAAAAATAGATATTCTGGTTTTGAGTGTTCTCAGTTTTTTTGCGGTGGCTTCTTGGCACCTTTATGGTTTTATCCACCTGTTGTCTTTGTAATTACCAACTTTCAAATTAGGTCTCTGAGTGGACATCCAGCTTGTTAATTCCCAGCTCCAGAATCTATGTAATTTTCACTGCGGTGACCCACAACGCTGACCAAAACAGCAGCGTTGAAATTCATGGTGCTTTTCTACTCAGGGGTCTCCGGTCTGGCTTCTCAGTCCCTTTTTCAATCAGCTGGATGGACTGCTTTACCTTCCCAGAGCTCCAAATATCATCCAAAAGGAGACCCAGTCCTGTTTACTACGCACCAAGAGCTGCCGGGCCGAGGCACCGGCAAAACAGCCGCACCAGCCGAAAGGGTCACGCTGGGGACCCGTGGGACTCCTCTGCTGGGAATGTCCTGGTCCGTGGGAACCAAAAATTTGTCTGTGAGTGTGGCGTCCACTTGCTCTCTGCGCTTTCACTGGGAGCTGCAATCCTGAGCTGCTAGTGATCGGCCATCTTGGATCTCTCTCGAATACATTCTTTTTGTGTGATTATGCTCCCCTCCCCTACCCACTAGAGAGGTGAGCTCTGTCCAAGCTCTTCTGACCATTTGCGGCTCACTGCCACCTGTGGCTACAACTAGCACATTTTAGAGATTAAGTAAATTTCTTGTTGAATGAGAAATGAGCCAAGATGGCTTTTGGGCTTCATAAATTAGCTATGAGGGGCCAGTGATGTGGTTAAATGGGTATCATTTGCACTCCCTCAGAAGGCCAGTTTCACTTCTTCTAAATAGAACCCCAGTTTCTCATTCCACTGCATGTCCTCCCTTCTCTCCCAGCACTCTTACCTGCACTGCTTCAATAGCTTTCTGATAGCATTCCTTGTCCTCTTTCTTTCCCTGATCCGATCCATTCTATTACCACCACCAGAACTCTTAAAAATCCTCTGTCACCATATTGCTTTGCTGCCCTAAATCTTCATAGGTTTTCCACAGCTTACAGAATAAAGCTCAAAATCTTCAGCCTCAAAGAATCTTTTACAATGACTGAAAACACCTGTGGATATAAAAGAAATATGTCTGGTCCAGCAGGTGGGACTCTCTGAGCTATTTCTCCCTTTCCTTCACAACTCAAGTGATTCCTTAAAGATTGTAGCTGGAATTCAATATCAAATTACCCCAGAGTAGTAGCCACTGCCCCCACCCAACCCACAACCCCTGAGCTCCACACTAAGCATCACTACAGGTATCGGAGCTAAAGCCGAGCACACATGCACATCAAAATGATTTTAAGAGTTTCACAAACACCAGGTTCTTCGTAAAGCAATTTGGAAGGTTTACTAAGGTCTATGATCATTTCCTTAGTAAAAGTGTAAGGTGGTTTTTGACGCGTGGTCTAGTATGTCTACACTCCTTCTTAAATTCTTTTGATTCAAATCAGTATGAACCAGTTGTTCTGAATACCAAATGCATGTTAGAATAATATGAGAAGCTTTAAAAAGAACACCAGTGCTGGAGCCCCACTGCAGTTGAACAGAATCAGTGCCTCTGGGCTGAGACCCAAGCACCCGATTTTACAAACCCCATAAATTCAAGACCCACTGATCAAGACATAAAATAGAATGAACCTACAGGAAGGAAGACTCCAGGGAATCCTAATACTTCCTAAAACATTAAGAATCAGTTTTTAAAAAAACTACATGGGGCGGGGGAAGGCAAGAAGAGTGGGGGGTTAGGGAGAGGACCAAGATAATTAGCACAGTAGCTAATATCTGAGAATATATGGTGCCAGTCACTGCTCAAAGTGCACTAACTTATCTTCCCTGCAATCCTATGAGGAAAGTATCATTGCTTATCCCCATTTTACAGATGAAGAATCCAAGGCATTTAGAGAGAAGGTTAAGTAATTGCCCAAGGTCAGCAAGGTAACGCTGTAACCTGAACCCAAGAAAGCCGACTTCAGAATCCTATCTTATCTGCCACGAACAGCAGCAGCATGCACTTACTTAGGCCTTATTGAGTACAAGGTCCTCTTCTGAGTGTTTTACACATATTTTCTGACAAGACTGTTGTAAAGATTAAATGAGACAATATGTATGAAATACCTAGAACAGCGCCTTGCACTATTAGTACATGATCTCCAGTTTACAGGTAAGGACATGGAAGTACATGTGGATTAAGCCACTCGACCAAGCACTCTACCGGGAATGGGGACTGGGAACACCCTTTGCTGCCTTCCTGGAGCTCCATGGTGCAGATGTTCTGCTGGAGATAGGTGTATACACTCATAGTTTGCCTATTCTGAAGGAAATTCTTGACAGCTTCTTGGTGCTAACTCCATTCATTATTTATTTTACTTTTAAAAGCCTGAAAGCCTGCTTACGAAGGTGTGAGGAAGCCCACAGCAGATGTTTGATTAGTAGTCCACATGGGGTTAACGGGAGCAGGGTCCTCTCAGCCCCTCAGAGAGGCAGAATTTCCTAGTAGAAAATTCCAAACTGGATCTTTCTACAAGAACACAGACTGCAATATGTATCAGGCAAAAATCTCAGGCCCCCACCAAGTCCCCTCCTGTGATTCTTTGGTCACTCCCCATCCTGTGTGCCAAGTCCTCATGTGCCTAGGACAGGCTGCTCATAATGCTGTCAGAGCACCTCAAACCCTCCTCCTCCCTCCCTTAATATGGACCGTCTTGACATTTCTGTTCTAAAACTGCTCAAATGGATGAAGAAAGTGTAATTTTTAAATGCCCAACCTGCGTCCAGGAGAATCCTCATTTTTTCTTTCCTCCCACTCAGGCAGGAATGCAGTGCCACCATCAAAGCTCACTGCAACCTTTACCACCTGGGTTCAAGCGGTATTCCCACTCAGCTTCCTGAGTAGCTGGGACTAAGAGCACCATGGCTTTGAAGGAAAGACAGGTATTAATAATGGGAATTACAGGTGGCTCGGTCAAGTTGAAAAGTTTATATTCAGTTGTACAGGCAAGAGGGAGCCATTGCTGGCTTTGAGCAGAACAGAGTCATGGGTCCTACTTTAGAAAATCGATCTGGCAGTGACACGTAGAATGAATTGGAGCAGAGAAAGGAACAGTTGGTTGGAACATGGTGCTGTGAAGCCGAAGGCTTGGGGACATTGGCACAGATCATGTGGATTCATCAGTACAAGCCATTCTTGCTGCTAAAAAGCCGGTCAAAGAGCACATCTAACTGATGATGGATTTGTATTAGGAGGACAGCACTTAAAATATGTGTCTACTCTGAGCTGCTTTTATCTTCAGATACCATATTAGGAAAAAGCTTCCATACCTCTGTCATTACTGAGTTACTGGCCTCCTTGGTGCATTAAATCTTCTATTTTCAGACCTGAATGTCCTGGGCAAATAACTCCATTTCATAAGGATGGGGATGCTATTTCATCTCTCTTTATGTGATGCAGAGCTGGATCCAGGCAGAACTTTCTGCAGAACCTTTCTGCTACCACTTCCCCTGATTTACTTCTTTCCCCTCCTTGGTCACTTTATCTAACTCTGATCCCAATCCAGGACACTCCATCCAGCAAGAGAACCATGCTCTCTCTCTGTCCATCCCCTCCATCATGGCTGACATCTCCCCACGTTGACTCAAGCATTCACTTGGGTGACATTAGCTGCATTTTGATCTCTGACTCTGGCACAGTGACCAACAAATTTAGGGGCAAATAATTTCAGGAGCAAAGAATAAAACATTTCTTTGGCTGTGTTTATGAGTCACTGTGGCTGCAGGAATCTTCAGCTCTGCAGAGTTCTTTGTTTCCAGTGTTTTATTTCTAAACTTGAATAAAGTCAAGTTAGGCTAGCATGTTCTGGTTCATGAACTTCTGCCACCAGACAGGCTGGGTAGAGATAAGAGAAATCAGGGGATCTTGTTCCTGTGAGAGGGACTTTTCTGACCCCTTGGCAGAGTCTTGCCATGAACTACAAGATCCACCCTCTCTGCTGCTGAATGTAGTGTTAATCATTCTCACAGTCCAGGTATGTTTCAATATGGGTCTTGAGTTTACACATCTTTCACAGCCACAGAAGGGTACGAGGACCTCAATCAAATACCGCCAAATTGTGGCTACTGTGCATTGGTATAGAAAGCAGGACAGGTTACAATCAATAGTTTGGGCCACACAGATTTTCTTAATGATTTGGTGAATAAAATTGCTGACTCATTATTCAGACTGCAACCTCCCTTCCATGGTTACCCCAAGAACAGGAAATTGGGTTTTCAGAATTTTCCTCTGCCAACTGCACACCTCAAGCAGTCTCTGAGAGTCACTTTTTCCTTCCAATTCTTTTTATGTTTTTCCTTGCTGCAAATCACTGTTTCTCTTCCTTTAACTTGCTGACTTCGCCTCACCCTCAAACAAAACAAAACACTCTGTTCCTTTTAGAGTATCCCCTATCTCAGCTGATGGTAGTATCATTTACCCAGGAACCCAAGGTAAAATCCTGGAAGTTATTTGAGACTAGGAGTTCTCAAACTTGAGCTTGCATCAGAACCATCAGCGCTTGATAACACATATACTGCCGAACTCGTAACTGGTTTACAAGGTCTGAGATTGCCCCCAAATTTGCATTTCTAATATATTCCTAGGTGATTGTGCTGCTGCTGCTCAAGCTATCACACTTCAAGAACCACTGTTCTGGAGACCTTCTCTTCTTCCCTTTTCTTCCTATACCACAAATAACTAATCAGGTTTCATTGATTTATGTCTCCAACTTAGTTTATCTTCTCCCTTCCACTGCCGTCCTAGGTCAGTCCTTTGCCATTCTTTCTTAAGCTCTTACGATCACCTGTAAGCTGCACCTCTCTACCTCCAGTCTTGCTCCTTCAACATATACAGCTAGTGAGACAATCTCTCTAAAACACAGGTTAGGCCCCATTTTTTCCATAATGACAACCTTCAGTGGCTTTTATGCTACCAACAGAACAATGGTTAGCTTCTTCAGCATGGCAGGCAATGCCCCAGGTGATCTGGCCCTGTCCACCTCTGCATTCTCATTTTGGAACTACCCCTGTGCTAACCAAGTGCTAGAAGTCCATGCATGCAGCGTGCAGTTCTTATTCTCTTGGGTACTACCATCTTGTCTATACCTGCCTTCCTGTCTGTACATCTATCAACTCAGCCTTCCACTGTCCAGGTACTCTTCCTTTATAACCCCCTTGGTGACTGCAGTGAACCCACACAGGTCTCCCAGGGTCCCCTAGCACATCTCTACACTATTTCTGAGCACATTATATTGAATTTTCCTGTTTGCATGTCCTCTTGTGGCAGAAAATTTATGGAGTTTTATCTCTAGCACCTAGCTCAATGAATGCTTGCTGAACTTAATTTCCTCACCAGAATTCCTTCTCTCCTCCCAGCACTGGGCCTGGCTCTGCTTTTCCCCTATACATACTCCCGTCTTGATGTTGACAGAAAAGGTCAAAGATCTTAGAAGGCCCAGTGATGGCTGAGATTCCATCCACTGGTAGCATTTCTTAGTTGCTCTGTGAAGTCTAGCTATATTTTCTCATGCATCCTTAATAAAACAACAGCTCTACTTTGCACAAAATCAGCCTTTCTCTTCAAAGACTTTAGGGAACTTTACAGCTCTGGCTATGATATCCTAAGTGGAACCCTACGTGGTAAGGAGAGGCCAAATAGAGATCAAAGTGGTGCATTTAAAGGCCAAAACCCAAATCAAATACATTTCTTGTGCTGTGTTTATGAGTCACTGTGGTTACAGAAATCTTTAGCTCTGCAGAATCCTGTATTTCTAGTGTTTCATTTCTAAACTTGAATAAAGCCAGGCTAGGCTAGTGTGATGTTCCAGTTTCTGAGCTTCTGACCTCAGACAGGCTGGGTAGAGGTAACAGAAATCAGGCACAGTCCCGAATGAGAAAATGTTTCATTTGCCTCGCCTTCCTCGGGTTCTTTTTGTTTTAGCTTTCCGAGTAGGAAATTATACGCTGAGAGAAAGATACCTCTAACTTCTTAGCCATCTATATGGTGTTAATAGATGAAAATTTTGATGCTAAAAATATGAATGGGAGAAATTGTTAAGATTGGGTAGAGGCTAATGTAATATTTGTGATTAAAGTTTTTAAGTAGGCAAGATGAATAAATTTTAGAAATTAATCAAACAACCGACAATATTTCACCGAAGTATTTTATGTGTTTAATATACACTGTGCACATTCTCCTACAGGCATATGCAAATGTATAAACTTAACATATTAAACAGCAGACTAGGGGATGAGAAGCACTTTAGGTATATAAAATATTATTATTTTCATTATTATTATTGCAAACTTGAACACTCTTTACTGGAATCATTATTTGCTTGGAGAAATTTGCTGAGTTTGGTAATTTTCCACTGTCATTATGAATTTCTCTTTGTCAGGCAACAGGGCCTCTGGAAGGGAGAAGAGTAAGTAATTCAGACAAAACTGGTAAGAAAAGAATCCTGGTTTCTATCAGTTTCTTTGGCCTGAATGCTGAATCTTTTGGCCACGAATTGTCTGAACCTCCTGTCCCACACCTTCCATTTCTGAGAAATAGTCACTGCTCTCTTCACTAGGTTGTCAGATGCTGGGAGAACAGCAAACAGAGATACCCAAGGGTTCTTTCCAGCAAGAACTGTCTTGCTCTATAGGCATCAGAGATAAGAGAAGGAAGCCCTGGGTTCTTTGTTCTAACAGGCTACTGAGGAGTCACTGTGGGTGCTGGCCTTGAAACGCTGATGGAAACTCAGCTCGAGGTCTGACAGGGCAGCCTGTTTAACCAGCAGAGCAGAGGCTTTCTCCAGCACTCTTTTTGGGAGGACTGTTCGTTGGATCCTGGTGAGTACACGCAACCAACAGGAGGAAGAACACATAAACAGTTCTGATCATTGCTATTTTGGGGGCCCTTCTGAGTTAAGCTTAGTTTTGTTTTCTTAATGCCCAACCTGACTGCTCCACTTTTGTATATGGTCATCTCACTTTCTAATTCTAGGTTCACAAACATGAATGAGAAAATATCCATTTTCTGGCTTATGAGCCATTGACCCAAATAACTGGGATCTCTCAATGTGAGTGACAAGAACCATAAAACAGCAGCGCTTCATCCACTTGGTAAGGGTTTTCAGATAAGGGGGTATAGGTATTTTTACTAATGAATATTTACTAATAAAAACATTTGTCCTGACCTAGTTGAAATTTGACAGACGTGACTGTTCCAAACTCAGCAAAGGGATATTAAAAATAATGAATTCAGTAAAGGAGTGTTACTTTCTTAATTCAACATTTTTTATTAACTCTATTGGTATTTAATTTTTTCCTTTTAAGATTAATTCCATTTAGTTGAAAGGTCAGAATTATGGATCTCTGTATATTGGGGCAGATCACCCTCACCAAATCACAGACACACAGGTTAGGCCACAACTGGGTAGTCCTTCTTGCTTGAACTGTAAAGATGCATAGGAACTGACACTATTGTATTCATGAGAAGAAGAAGAAAGTAGAAGAAGGAAGAAAGAAGGCAGCGGCCGTGGCCCCGGCAGGAACATTTGTTTGGAGTAACAATTACATCAAAAAAATCTGAGGCTCCATAAATCACACTAGAACATTTAAGAAAGAATCTGTGACTTTTCACTGCTTTACCACTTCCCTTAACCCCTTCTCTTTCCTTTCTGCATTCTAAATTAGGGTGTATTTCAACAATGATCATAATAGTTATCATTTATACACCCCTTGCATTGCACTTATTTTTATACACATTCACCTCTTAAAGCCACACAATAATCTTGTGAAGCGTATCTTGCTTTGGCCCCATTTTACATGTAATAAAACAGGCACAGAAAAGCTGAGAAACTTGCCCAAGATCACAAAGCTAATAAGTAAAGGAGACAAGACTTGAATGTGGGTAGTTTGACCAAAGAGGGATTAACAAAGTGCCACTATTTTCCTAGCCCTAGTGCAGTATCTCCCTTGGCCTAAGGAAAAAGGGGAAATTTGGGTCCCCCAGATAGGATTAAACACAATTGGTCAGGTTCCCAGACTCTGGGGGCTGTGGCCCATATGTGATCTCTCTGCCTCCCCATGCACAGAAAAAGGAAATGACCAGTCAAGCCAAGAAATGCTTGATTCTAATAGGGTGTGGTGGTCCCTCCAAGACAGTCCTCCACAATCCCCACCTCCTAGTGGTCATACTGTCATGCAGTCTGTTCCATTTTGTGGCAGAGTTGGTCTGGAACCAATAGCAAATGGCAGAAGTGATGGTATGTCACTCTCAAGGTAGGTTAACATGGACCGCGGCTTCTTTTTGGGTTGTTCTCTTGTGTGTGCTCAGATTGCGGGCTTTGGGGAAGCCAGCAGCCATGTCACAAGGACATCCAGGAGCCTATGGAGTCCCCAGCATGATGAAGAACTGCAGTCTGCAGCCAATAGCTAGTGAGGATCTGAGGTCTGCTGACAACCACGTGAGGGAGCTCGGAAGCAGGTTTTCCAGCCCCAGTCAAGCCTAGAAATGATTGCAGCCTGGCTGACAACTTGATTAGCCAGAAGCACTTAGCTAAACCACTCCCGGATTCCTGACCCTCGGAAACTGTAAGATAATAAATGTTATTTAAGCTGATAAATTCTGGAATAATTTTGTTATTCAGCAATAGATAGCTAATACATAAGGTGTGAAGGAGCAGCTATATTAGTTAGTATGTATGTGCCAGGGGAAAGGAGGGCCACTACAATCTGAGGGAGGAAATGGGTGTCCAAATGCAGAAGTGTGGCCCCACTGTTTAGAAGTTACATCTGCTTGAATCTGTAATCAAGAATGAAGGTGGGCTGGGGCACTTTCTGCAAATCAGCATTGATGAGAAAGGGTGAGATAAAATCTGCCACAGGAAATAAGGTTAGAGCTCAGTGAGGAGCCAGCTAAGACATGTGGTGAATTGAACAGGTGCCTCCTAGTTCTTCCTCATTTGCAGAATGCACTGTATTGAGGCAGGTTGCTCAGTGGCTTGGGAATGAGCTGAGCTGTGACGAGGACGACGTCTCTGCAATCCCTGGAGAAAGCACGATTGACTTACCAGCCTCTGCAGTCCCTCAGTTAAAGCAGAAGCTTCAGAACAGCAGGGGCAGCTGAAGGGGTTCTGGGCCACACCCAGAGAAATCAGTCTTATGTAAGATCACCCAGGGCTCACTTTACTCCAGAGCAAGAGTAGAGGGAGCATGGGCACCTTTGCCCACCTTGCAGAAAGCACTGACCTGGATTCTGAGGTGTGGCCTTTATCCCAGGAGTATTTGTTTCCCAGGGGTGCTGTAACAAAAGATCACAAACCGGGAGGCTTAACACAGCACAAATTTACTCTCTCACAGTTCTGGAGGCCACAATTCCAAAGTCACAGAGTCAGCAGGGCCATGCTTCTTCAAGGGCACTAAGGAAGAATCCTGGCTTGCCTCTTTCAGCTTCTGGTGGTTGCCTGCATCCAGTGCTCTCTTTCCCTGGAAGCTGGATCACTCCAATTTCGGCCTCTGTCTTCATGTGATGTTCTCTTTCTGTGTCTGTGTCTCTGTGTCCAAACTGCCCTATTCCTAAAATGATACCTGTATAGCTTTTGGTACCCACCTTATCTTCATGTGATTATGTCTGCAAAGGTCACATCCACAGGTTCAGGTGGAGATGAATTTGAGGGAGACACTAGCAACACAGATGTAATCAGTTCTCAAATATACCTCCTCCTTGTCATCGATTCCTGGCAACTGTGGTCCTGGCAGTTCTTCCCTGGCTCCTTCCACAGACTCAGCTTCCATTTCTCTGATCTCTGCTTACCTGCCTTCCCAGACTCCCTCTGCCCATTTCTTCTACCCAGCCAGAGGCACAGAGCAGACAGTCAACAGAGCTCTGATCTAGAATTGAGGAGAGCAAGGATATCTCTTTGGGCTCTGTTGCTGTAGTGTGATTTTAACTTCCTGGCTGATCAGGTTTTCTGTCTATAAGATGGCCAGGTGACCGTGCTACATCTGTCATGTCTAAGCGGTATGCTGCTTTCACCCAGTCCCTGAGTTCCCTGCCCCCAGTATTATGGGAGAAACTGGCTATGTCAATCATTCAGTATTTGTTTCTTCTTTCCCTTCAGCAGATTCATGTTGTTAACTTTTTGCCTGTTTTAGATCTTCCCATCTTTCCTCCTGTTCTGCCAGATCCCGGTAAGCACACACAGGTTCCTGGCAGAATGCTGACCCTGGCATCCCCACAACCTCCCTCATGAGAGACTGGGGCCTCTGGTCCAGCACGCCTCACCTCACAGAAAAGCATGGCCTCAGCGTTGAGTGAGGATTCCAATGTCTGCCTATTCTTCCAGACCCTGGCTTACGGCCTCTCTTTTCCTTTCTGAAAGACTCTGAGCTCCTGGCTTCCCACTGGCCCTTTTGGCCATTCCCTGTCCTCTTCCACCAGCCCCCACAGCCACCCTCCTTACTCCTGAGTATTCCGTCTCTGAGCAGAGCCTGCCAAGGCTGAACAGACTTGAAGGAAGCTCACAACAGCCCAGTCACGGATGAGGAGCATGGGGCGGGTGTGCAGCCCAGCCCAGCCTGCGTAGGCTCTGTGGCTGCTAGGCTGGGATTTCCTTGCCTGCAGCCTTCTCTCAGCATGCTCCCCTCTGTGAGGAGCAGCTGACAGTGTGCCGCCCTTAGAGCAAGGTGTGAACCTGAGCTCCGAATTCCAGCCTGAAGCCTCCGGGAAGCAGGGAGAGCTGTCGCCTGTTCCCTCGGAGGCCACACACTGCTGGATTTCCAGTTTTACTTATGGTGTCTGGTCATTCGGGTGACACGAGGGTGGGAGGACATTACACAGCTCGCAGTTCACCTCCTCGAGGACCAGCATCTCTACCCAGCACGAGCTCAAATGAACAAGGTCAGACTGCAGAAGGGGCAAGGAAAGAGAGCCAGGGGCCCGCCTGGACGGGGTGGTTATTCTCCAGTGAGGTAAGGAGGAGACGCTTTTGTTCACCTTCTATGAAAAGAGAGGAAACATCCTAGAGGAAAAGAGAATGATCTGCCGAGTCATCTGCCTGAGGAGGAAGTGAAGATCAAGAAGACGCAAGTATGCATCCTCGCTCCACTTGTGGAGACTGTCCCCGACTGTGCAACTGTGGGTCCCAGCACTGTGGCCTGGGGACGCTTTGAGTGGTGGTGAAGCAGCCAGGAAGGACACTCCGAGGGAGGTACAGGCGCCAGTGTGTTCTGAAGGAGAGACCAAGATGTAACCAGTCCACGTGACTGATGAGAGACTCAAAACCTACGTACAGACAATAGGAGGTAGGGAAAGAGTCCAAACCTCCCCCTAGGATAGAAAGACACAGAGATGCCACTCATCCCTCTCAGTTCTGCTTCCCCCGTGGTCCTTACCAGAGACTGTGTGTACAGCACAGCATGCAGCTTACTTGTCGATGTGTGATCTGCCTCCTCAACCATAATGGAAACTCTACAAGGGCAAGTTGTTTTATTCATTCTGTGTCAGCCCCTGGCACACAGCAACACTCAATAAATATCTTCAGAATGATTAATAAAGGAGGCCTATAATCGTGAGACACTAGAAATCATCTTTTTGAGCAAAACCTAAGTACGGATGGCACACAATTTTATTTCTTTACAAACTCACTAGTATCTAATGAGGAGGATAAAAAACTGTTGAAAAACAGAAATCCAGAAGAAAAGGAGAAAGCCAGAAATCCAGATTATAACTTCATTTCTCAGTGCCCAAAGTAACTAAATTCAACCTTCACTCTGAAACTTGAGTCATTTTGCTTCTCAGAGCACCACTTCTAGAAGCAGGAGGCATCTGATATCACTGTCTCTGCTTCCAAGGATTTATAATGAAGAATTTCCTCTGTTAAACCATATAGATAAGCTTGATCAACAGCAAGACTGGAATCCAATGATCCATAGTTCATTGGTTCTAAACACACATTTTTTTTTCATATTTTACAACATCTAAAACCAGATTGTATCTTACCAACATGGTCTATTAGAACCTCAGGAGGCTGGCAGCCCTGGTGACATTGTTATCATTCTCTGTTTTGTGCAACGTTCCTGTCAGCTATTTGTGTCATTGCTGCTTCAGCTGTTTATTTGTTACTCTTTGTGCTAACATGATTGAGTCTAAATGATCTTTAAAATATCTTCACAAAGAGTACATTGTGATTTGGTTTTGAAACATAAAGTTATTGTGCGTACCCAGAAAGGTACAAAGACAGTGGGGCAGAAAATTGATAATACCGAAGTAAACATTTGCTATTGGAGAAGTAACCACAGTTGTTCTTGTAAAGCAACAACCAAGCACTTTACAAGACATGGGAAGGAAGATGCCGAATAGTAGATGAAGCTTTGTTATGTCTGCTCACTGATAGGTGCGCAAAAAAAATGACACACAATAAATAAGAAAGCACCATCTTCAAAATTTGCAGAAGGATTTCAACAGTGTAGGAGAAAATCCTAGAAAAAAAGTGTTTGAGAAATTCTGGCCCCCAGGGCTCCTGATGGTGCAGAAGCTGAAGCTGGGTGGAAAAACACAGATGTTGATAACTGAGTTGAAAACAATTCAAATTATCAATTTGTAGCACTTTTAGGAACTCCTTAACCAAATTATTAGCCTTACATTTTCTTTTTAATGTCTGCAGATGAGTAATATAAAGAAGTTATGTTTAAATAAGATAAAAGAGGACCTTTTAAAAGTCTTTTAAAAATTTACTGTAATAATGCATGTCATAATTTAATTGGCAGCATTTTTCCTGGTCCATGAAATATGATATATATCTTAAAATTTATAGTATGCTAGATTTGATGCAATGTGGTACATCATATTTTGTACTCTCATCACACCTATTTTTGTCTCACTTATTTCTTTGATAAAGTGTTTAGATTCTTAATACCTACAGTCATGGTTTATGCATGTATATTTCACAAACACAATAGCCTGGGGAAATTAGTATAGAGCGGTGGTCAACTATCTCAATATTAAGTTTGGACATTTCTATGGCTGTGAAATTGGCTTGTATGTGGAGTTCCTGTTGAAATCCTAGGATTTTTAACTTCTGAATGAATGAAACATAACATTTTAATGGCAAAAGCCGACCCCAAAACAACTACACCTCCTGCCTACAAGAGAGAATTGCCACACATTTCAAACATCAAAGGAATAGTTTCAGTATAAATTGCTCCAGTCTGCAGCATGTAAGCACTGAATTCCTAGCTACTTAACAGAACCTACCAAATTTCTTCCTCTGAAAACCAGCATTTACTAGAAAACACTTCCAGTGTCAGCTGGGATAATCCTATTTGATTCATCACTGTGTACTTTACCTGGCACAGTGCCTGGCACTTAACAGGCAGTCAATAGTATTTTTGAATAGATGAATGAAAATCTCCCCTGCCCAAGCAACGGTAGATTATACACTAATCCTTTTTTCCTAGAGAGACAGTGTGGGATAGTGAAAAGAGCGTGAATTTTGGAAGAAGACAGATTTGCTTCCTGGCCACTGGTTGATAGTAATAGAGCGTACTCACTGAGTTGGTGGGAAGAGGAATCGATGTAATACCTGTAGATTGCTGAGTATGAGGGACGGATATACAGAATGTGCTAACAAATTATAAATATTATTATTACTATTATAAAATGTGGCAAGTACCCTTGTAGAAAAACAATCTTGGCAAAATGTACTTATTGCCACAGACTAAGACCAGATCCATCCACCAAAGAGGATGGTGGTCTTTACATATAGTGAGGCATAGTTTGGTTCTCATTGGCCCAGGGACTGGGAAGAGAGAGCTTGTAGGGTTCAAAGTCAAGGCAGCTAGAAAAAGACAGTCACATACCTAGTGGCATAACTAAAGATAGAGATAAATCTTAAGACCTATGCTGTCCAACATGGTAGCCTCTAGCAATTTGTGCCTATTGAAATTAAAATTAAAATTGTATATGCAGTTCCTCAGCCAAACTAGTCATATTTCAAGTGCTAGGACCCACACGTGGTAGTGACCATCATATTGGGCAGTGCAGCTATAGAACATTTTCATCATTGCAGACATTTCTATTGGGCAGCATTGCTTTACAAGCTTGTTACATATGGAAATTGATACGGAGCATTCATAAAATTCTTTGTGGAATTTCCCGATTCCATCATCTCTGGGGAAGTAGTTCTAGCCTCCAAGTGACTATTTGGCAGTAAGAGCCAGTGCAATGTGTTGAAAAGAGCACTACTGGGGACAGAAGATCTGTCTCTAATGTGAACAATAATCTGGGCAATTCGCATATGCCGAAGTCACCTTATTTCTTCATTCCTCAGTTCCCTCATCTTTATATGCATGAATTAAGCTAGATATCTAAGTCACTGACAGCTCTTATGCTTGGTGGCTTCAATATACAACTGCTGCATCCATGCGACGTGTCCTCCTTTTGCAGCTCTGCCTGCACAGCTCCAACACTATAAAGGAAGGCAGTCATGGCAAAGCATCAACAACCTGAACTGGAAAAATCAATATTGTTAAAATATCCATACTACCCAAAGCAGTCTACAGATTCAATGCAATCCCCATCAAAATATCAACGACATTCTTCACTGAAATAGAAAAAAAATCCTAAGATTTACATAGAACCACAAAAGACGCAGAATAGCCAAAGCTATCTTAAGCAAAAAGATCAAAACTGGAAGAATCACATTACCTGACTCCAAATTATACTACAGAACTATAGTAACCAAAACAGCATGGTACTAGCATAAAAATAGACATGTAGACCAATGGAACAAAATAGAGAACCCAGAAACAAATCCACACACCTACAGTGAACTCATTTTTGACAAAGGTGCCAAAAACATACATTGGGAAAAAGACAATCTCTTCAATACATAATGCTGAGAAAACCTGGAAATCCATATGCAAAAAAATGAAAATAGACCCCTATCTTTTGCCACATACAAGCATCAAATTAAAATGGATTAAAGACTTAAATGTAAGATGTCAAACTATGAAACTACTACAAGAAAATATTGGTGAAAGTCTCCGGGACATTGGTCTGGGCAAAGATTTCTTGAGCAATACCCCACACGCACAGGCAACCAGAGCAAACATGGACAAATGGAATCGCATCATGTTAAAAAGCTTCTGCAAAGAGAAGAATACAATCAAGAAAGTGAAGAGACAACCCACAGAGTGGGACAAAATATTTGCAAACTACCCTTCTGACAAGGGATTAATGAGTAGAATATATAAGGAGCTCAAACGACTATATATGAAAAATTTGATAATCCGATCAAAAAATTAGCAAAATATTTGACTAGACATTTCTCAAAAGAAGACACACCGATGGCAAACAAACATATGAAAAGGTACTCAATATCACTGATCACCAGAGAAATGCAAATCAAAACTATGACAAGATATCTAACTAATCTAGGTTGACTCTAAGAATTTTAGGCCTGACATTTTGTCTGGTCTTTCCATTTTTTTTTAATTTCTTCAAGAATCTCACCCCAGTTAAAATGGCTTGTATCCAAAAGATAGGCAATAACAAATGATGGTGAGGATGTAAAGAAAAGGGAACCCTCATACAGTGTTGGTAGAAATGTAAACTAGTACAAGTGTTGGGTACCTGCCCACCCTGCATGTGGGTGCCCTTAGTTCCGGTGGTGACAAGGGATTGAGAGAAGGAAATAAAGACAGAGAGACAAGAGTAGAATTTATAGCATGGGTCCAGGGGACCGACGCAAGCCTCGGAACCCCGTTGGCCCTGAGCTCTGCTCCAAAAGCTTTTATTATGTGTATAATCTCATTGATCTTATGGGCATGGAAGGGGTGGGTGAAGGAGTAGGTAAGATGTGGGAGTGGACTTGAGATCCTTCTAAGACATGCTAAACTAGTGCATTAAGCATTTAACAGCACTTGAGATCCTACTAAGACATGCTATAAGTGTGGCTGTATCAGAAGTATAGTGGATTAGGGGCGGGGCAGTGGGTGGGGGAGTCTGACCACTTGACCACATCCAATGCATCAAGGGGCTTTTTTCTCCTGAGCATTGAGGACATAGAGCAATTAAAATCACTCTGTATTCCCAGAACCTAGGCAGAGCCTGAGGTGTTCCACGATCTCTGCCCTGCAAGGCTTTTCTCCTCCTTGCCAGCTCCCATCTGCAAAACCCTCCCGGATCTTGTGAGCAGAGGTCGCCTCTCTTCTCAGAGAACTTTGCATAGCCCTTTTTACGAGTCCCTCATGCAGTCTCCATGTTGAGAAGGCATTGCGGGACCAGAGCAGTATTCCCTGCTCTGCAACCACCCCGAGGTGTTCCCCGGTGTTACTGCGCTCTGGAATGGTCTTTACCTTAGGCCTCCTGTTGCCACTTGCTTTCTAATTAACTGCACCAATGATATAGTTTAGTTTGGTGTATAAACTTCAGTGTACTCTGAGCCAAGGAAGCTTATAATTATTTAGCTAGGATTAACATAGTTCTCCTCCTGGCCATCTTGACCCACATACAACCATTATGAAGGACACTTTAGAAGTTCCTCAAAAAACTAAAAGTAAAGTTACCACATGATCTAGCAATCCTACTGCTGGGTATACAGTTGTTGTGTACCTAAGTTTGTTGCAGCACTGTTTACAAGAGCCAAGATTTAGAAGCAACCTAAGTGTCCCTCAACAGATGAATGGATAAAGAAAATATGATACATATACACAGTGGAGTACTATACAGGCATAAAAAAGAATGAGATCCAGTCATTTGCAACAACATGGATGGAACTAGAGATCCTTATGTTAAGTAAAATAAGCCAGGCACAGAGAGACAAACATCTCATGTTCTCACATATTCATGGGATATGAAAATCAAGTAAATTGAACTTATGAACATAGAAAGTAGAAGAATGGTTTCCAGAGGCTGAAAAGGGTAGTGAAGGGATTGGGACAAAGGGGGAGTTGGGGATGGTTAATGGGCACAAAAAAATAGAAAGAATAAATAAGAATTTGATTGCACAATAGAGTGACTATAGTCAATAATAACTTAATTATATATTTAAAAATGACTTAAAGAATGTAATTGGATTGTTTGTAACTCAAAGGATAAATGCTTGAGGATATGAATACTTCATTCTTCACAATGTGCTTATTTCATATGGTGTGCCTGTATTAAAACATCTCATGTACCCCAAATTCTTATGTACCCACAAGAGTTTTTAATTTTTTTTTAAAGTATCAAAAACAAGCAGTGACCCTGTTCTATCAAGATGTACTCTTGCAAGATCAGAAATCTCTACCATCAACCTCTCCTGGGTAATCCCATGTATTTCTCACATATTTCCCTTGGTACTAATTTCACTCACTGCACTTTATTATCACTCTGTAGATTATGAGTCTCTTTAAGGTGGACACCCGGTTTTTTTCACCATAACTTCTCACCTAGTATAGAGGAAAAACTCAAAATGTTTGTGAATGTCTAAATAAAGATGGACCAATTCTTGACCTGCTTGTGTGCCTTCATGAATAAAGTATCCTGTAACGGATACCAGAGGTTAAACAACTTGCTTAAAGCAGGTAGAAGATCTGGAATCCAGGACTAAGTTAAGCTGACTCAAAGCCCATCTTCTCTTCATTCTTCCAGACTGCTTTGTTGAAATTTCTGTGCTATTGTGATTTTAATTTTCTGTTTTCTTTCTGGTGATTGAACTTTAGCCTGACATTTTGTCTGGTCTTTTCATTTCTTTGAATTCCTTAGACTCATCACTTGCTGAACTCAGACCATCATGTTCTACATTCATATTCCAGATGTCTTTTAAACCCCAAGTCCAACCTGATCCCCAAAATAACTACTGAAGCAAAACCATTTAAAATCTATGGCTTTAGTAAAAATATAATCGTTGTTCCCATGTGCCTTGGTATATATGCATTTCTCCTTTTTCTTGCCATTTCCAAAATTTATAGTCAGCCAAAGGCCTTCTGCTTACAAAAGAATTGCATCTACTTTTTTTCCCCTGAGAGATGAGAGAATGAGCAGCTCTAGGAAATGAAAAGAAAGTTTAAGGGCATAGACAGCAGGAGAAAGGCTCTGACCCACTGCTACCTTATTCTCTATGACTTTCCCATTTCTGGGATCCTTTTTAGGCATTTGAGTTTGTGTAACGTGTCTGCTTTCAGCACACCTGAAACCTAGGTGCATCTTAATACACCACTGCTCACATACCTGTCATGGTGTGGGACAAATTTTCTAAATTCTTTCCTAAAATCAGGAGCAACAGGGTCTGGTTACTTTAAGGGAAATACTTCTCAGGGGAAAAGAACTATACACGGAAAATGGTACTTTGTGAATTAATATAAATTTGTTAATTTCTATAATTGTGAGAAATGTTTTTTTGTTTCTACTCACATCTAAATACACACGAGCTGCATTGGCATGGCCTCAGGGCACCTCAGTTTCATGAGGTTGGTTTGGGCCAGATGGTAAAAATAATCAAACTCAAGGCTATTCTGATTGGCACAGCTTCCATGCCAGGTGGGCCCCTCATGCTTCTCTGCCTGTCTGCACCATCTCAGCAACATGCTTCCTTTTCACTCCGCCACTGGTGTGCCTTCCATATTCAATCAATAGCCACAGAGATTCCATTTTAACAGCACTCACCTCACAAATGTCTCCCTCACAGGCACCACCTCTTCCCATCTACAGCTCTCTAGTCATGCTTGTGATGTGATCTCCCTTTGCCGTTAGACTGGAGAATTCCCCAGCTGACCCTTTCAGCCATTCTCCTTCGGCATCACTGATTGTTTTAAGCTAGGCTTTCACTTTTAGTCTCTCCTCTCCCCATTTTCCTGTCTCTTCCCTCTAACAAGTACCATCAATGCCCAGTGCTATCTATCCTTGAAACACTTTCTTCAGTACTGAAGGTCACTCTGAAACCAAAGTTTCACTCCTGATTCAAAGACCCTTTGGGGATCTTTAAATATGTTTCTATTTTATTGAATAAGAGTTTCCTCTAGTTTTTATTTTCAGAGTAGAGATGCCTGAACTACCATGTGCATAAAATCTATTCAGACCTTCCTGGAAACCAGGATCTCTTTGATGCTGTATCCAGGAGTGGTCTTGCAGAATATCCCCCCAAA
>PVKP010007348.1:60029-77846 GCA_004027715.1 Plecturocebus donacophilus | reverse complement strand
GCCAGAAGAGAGTGGGGGCCAACATTCAACATCCTTAAAGAAAATAACTTTCAACCTAGAATTTCATATCCGGCCAAACTAAGCTTCATAAGTGAAGGAAAAATAAAATTTTTTGCGAACAAACAAGTACTCAGAGATTACATCACCACCAGGCCTGCTTTACAAGAGCTTCTGAAAGAAGCACTACACATGGACGGGATCAACCGGTATCAGCCATTCCAAAAACATACCAAAAGGTAAACAGCATCACCATAATGAAGAATCTACATCAACTAATGGGCAAAACAGCCAGCTAGCATTACCAGAAGCTGTGATTTTCATCTCTGATAAAACAGACTTTAAAACAACAAGGAACACAAGAAACAAAGAGGGACATTACATGGTGGTGAAAGGATCAATGCAACAAGAAGAGCTAACGATCCGAAATATATACGCACCCATTACAGAAGCACCCAGATACAGGCAAGTTCTTAATGACTTACAAAGAGACTTAGACTCCCACACAATAATAGTGGGAGACTTGAACATTACACTATTAGACAGATCAACGGGATAGAAAATTAACAAGGATATCCAGGACTTGAACTCAGACCTGGAACAACTAGACTTAACAAATATTTACAGAACTCTCCTCCCCAAATCCACAAAACATACATTTTTCTCAGTATCACATTATACCTATTTTAAAAGTGATCACATAATTAGAAGTAAATCACTCCCCAGCAATTGCATAGCATTTCACAGGCTTAAATAAAATATTGGTTGGCTGCTTATTTGTTATTTTCATCCCCTATTCCTTCCTGTCTCCATTGTTAAGCACAATTATTGGCATAAAAGAGGTTTTTAATACCCATTTTTAGACTGCATTCTAGCCTGGGCAATAAAACAAGAATCCCATTCTCTCTCCCTCTTTCTCATCCTCTTTCTTTCTTTCTTTCATTCTTTTCTTTCTTTTGCTGTTTCTTTCTCCTTTTCTTTTTCTAAAAAAAAAAAAAGAGAGAGTCAATTCCTACAGTCCAGTTCTACACCAGTTCTACAGCCCATGCTTTGGTTTTCTCAGTTTTCACATGTCCTTGATTGGGCCTTGGATCCATCCATATTTTATTTCAAGAGCACCATAACTACAACCTCTCTCAAGTCTCAAACACAACACAATTCTCTCCTTCAGAACTGTATTAATCCCTCAGAACTCTTAATGTCTGTGCCACAGGTGGCATTTTGTTAGCTTTTGGGTATGTGGAAATATGGATGGGAAATGCTGGATTAACGTTTTTAAAAATAGTTGAAATCAACAGGAAATAAGATGAGATGAGGGGCATATGCATGCACGTGGGCGTCCGTGCACACACACACACACACACACACACACACACACACACCATTCTTTAGAAGTCTGAGTAGAAGGGGGTATATCAGTTGGCTAGCAGAGCCACCAAAGCCTTGTGTATGTGTGGAGGTAAACAAAGTAAGTAGCGGGAGTGGGGGGAACTGAGAACAATGGCCCCAAAGTAAGAATAACTCAAAATCTCTGCAATGCAATCTGCGACTGTGCTTCATCACCTACAAACCTCAGTGTTCCTTCAGTTGTAAAATCTTGAGTCTTGTTTTAAACCATTTCCAGGGGTTGCATATTATGTATACTCTTTATTTGGGGCATACTTGATACATGTGGTAACTTCAGGTAACATATCTCCCCATCTAAACAGTGCCTGTTCACCTATGACGTCAAAGAGTAAAAGCAAGCAATCTGAATCCAATTCAGGACAATCCTCCCCAGGACTTTAAAAAGCATAAAACAAGATGAGGAAATTGTAGGCCAGAGACCAGATCTGATAAATGTTGTTTAAACTTCATTTAACCTAGGGCAAATGTAAAACCACGTATCTACCGGTTGGTGCTTGCTTTATTTATGTATTTATTATTTTTTTAGACACTTTGTCACTCAGGCTGGAGTGCAGTGGCATGATCTTTGCTCACTGCAGCCTCAACTTCCCAGGTTCAAGCAACCTTCCCACCTCAGCCCTCCAAGTAGCTGGGACTACAGGTGCTCATCACCTCACCTGGCTAATTTTTTAATTTTTTTGTAGAGACAGGGTTTCACCATGTTGCCTAGGGTGGCTGGTTGGTACTTTAAAATGAACACAACCAATTTCCAGGTAATTGAAAAATCTCAGGAGCCTAACAACCCCTAGCATTTGAATGTAATGCTGTTTCTCAAATAAGGATTCATAAGTGCAAAAAAGAAATCCATTTCTGAGAGGTGGCTGTGAGGATGAGTGCTATGATGACACCTAGCTGTGCTGTGGGTAGAAATGACATTACCCAGTTGTCACTGCACAGCCTTGTATCTTGCTAATTCAAGCCACCCACACCTGTTAACTTGAGAGTACTCCCACCATCCACTCTAAAACCAATCTGGGTTATGTGGATTCAAATTTCTACTTTACCTACTGTAACCAAGAGGCAGTTGCTGGATGTTAAGGTCCACACAATGGGAATGAACATCTGCTCTGATATCCTGGGCTGTTCCAAGGACCCACTAGAGACTGAGCCGTGCGAGACCTTCTCAGTTAGAGCTTTAGAACATTTATCTTGCCCAGCTTTAGTCTCAGGGCTGGGCAAAGGAGCTGAGCTTTTTGACGATAACCAAGGATGGAGCCACAAATAAGTAGATGTGGTAAGTGGAAATAAGGTAATTGGTCTCAACTGGGTCAATGAGGGTCAGGACCCAAGGTCAAGGCAAGCAATGACAATGATCAAATATATCAAGCCAAGCATATCCTTGGAACGTAACCAAGGAGGAGGGAATCATGGCCCCAACAAATGCCCAAGCTAGGCGTATACGCCAGATAGATCTATATAGCACAGTGACTGGATAGATATAAAATGTGACTCAGGTGAAAGGAAAGTAGTCCCAGAGCTACTTAGAGGTGGAAGAGATATTAAACAGGACAAGGTGAGACTTGGGTGACTATTGCTGAAGTATTAGTGATAAAGCACTAAAAAAGAGTAAGATCTCTTATCTTGAAACATGAAATACTAGAGGACAGCAAAGGTGGTCTACAGTTTCTTAGGAAAAAGTTCTTTAAAACTGGAATTGTATGCCCAGCAGTAATCATTCAAGTGTGTGGAGAAAAACAGTCATTTAAGGACATACAAAGGCATACAGTAATCAGTCTAACACACTTTAACAATGAGGATAATAGAGAATGTATCCTACTGAGTTTTTAAAAAACTAAATTAGAAGAAAAATTCAAGACAGATATAAAAATCAGAGTAACAATTAAACCTGAGTACATAATTATTTCAAATACAGAATATATATTATTTTCCAGTGCCTGCAAAACATTTCTGAAAAGTTATCATTCAACATACCACAAAGAGTATCTCAAAATTCCAAAATGCAAAAATCATATAGGCCATATTTATGACTGAAATGCAATAAAAGTAAAAAAATATGATAATCTAAGCGAAAATCCTTAAAAAATATTCTTCTAAATAATATAAACTATTTAGAGGGCCTGGAATGGTAGCTCACACCTGTAACTCTAGCTCTTTGGGAGGACAAATCTTTGGGAGGAAAGATCACTTGAATTCAGGAGTTTGAGACCAACCTGGGCAACACAGTAAGAACCCGTCTCTACAAAAAATTTAAAAAATTAGCCAGGCATGTTGGCACACACTTGTGGTCCCAGCTACTCCTTAAGAGGTTGAAGTGGGAGGATCACTTAAGCCCAAAGAGTTTGCAGTTACAGTGAGCAATGATCACACCACTGCACCCCAGCCTGGGCAACAGAGCAAGACCTGTATCTTTAAAAAATAAAATAAAAAAGTATAGGCTATTCAGAAATACAAGAAACCGAGACATTAAAACCTAAGGAAAACAGGCAGAGCAAGGAACCCAGGAAGATGGATCATTTTACATGTCTTTATTAGAAATTTTTTTAATTGAAAACTAAATTGTTTAACTATTAAACCCAACATGTTTAAAACATTATAAAAGAAAAAGGAGAAAGGGCTTATAAGGTAAAGGAGAAATTAAGGAAATAGAAAACAAAACAAAGAAGGAGATGGCATAGATTACATCATGAAAGAAAAAAAACATTTAAAAAAAATCATTTATTTAGCACCTCCTAACTTTCAAGTACTGCATGCCAGGTGCTAGGGATATGTTTCATATGTTGAAAAGGACCAACATATGCTGTCTTGATCCAAACCACAGATGGTCTAAAAAGGATTCCTAGAAGGAAAACTCAGGACATCAGTATTTCTAGCTTCCATTTTTATTCTTTATATTTTGACTTTGTTCTTATTGGGAACTAAAAATTGACATTTATTTGTATTCAGTATTTTCTTGATGGTCTGGATTTCCTATTTTAGAATCACTTACAGTGCATAATTACTGTGAAAAATCCATTTATTTCTCAGTTTCAACACCCTGTTCATTTCTCTGTTCCTTCATTTTCTTTTCAATCAGTGCTTCTGCTGCTTCTGCCATTCTCCTAGCTACAGTTTAAGTTTGGAGATATTAATTTATACAGAATACCACAGCTCTTACTGTAAAAGTTAACCTAGGACCAAAATAGCCACTCACTTGGAGTAGTATAGAGTATCATGTAGATGATGATAAAAGCATCAAGCATATGCTGCTGCTTTATCAGACACAATAAATAATGCAGAACTAATGCAATATATCAATTTCATTCAGCCTCTAGTTATTTGAGACTACACCACATTCATTATCTTACCTACAACTGAAGCGTAGTACTTCTACCCAAAGCCAGTGCTAAAGACTGAATTAGATTTCTCACATTGCATGTTTATCTACCTCTATCTTTTCTATTTTTCATCGTAAGTGTTTTGGAAATGTAAAAGCAAATTAATTTGCCATCTCCTTATTACTAACCAATTTAATCAGTCAAGTCCAGTGTAAAGTGACAAACTGCTTTCACTTTGCCATTTTCCCATACACACAAACCTTAAGAACTCCTTGATCTTAATTAAAATGACCTATCACCAAGGGGACTGAACCCCTTTTTTTCTATTATACTAGTCCCAATTATATAATACTGTATAATTAGTAACAAGAGACAAGCTGATGTATTTATATCAGCACTTACTAAAATACTAATTAAATGCTATAATAATATAACAATTACATGAACATAATCTACTGGGGTCCAATTAATACCATAAAGTTACTGTTTTATTAGAAACAAGTTGGTACAAAAATGTCTTTGAACTCTAAAAGGTACATCAGCATTTCTCACTGTTATGATTTGCAGCAATCATATGTATCTGCTGGAAATGCCCAAGAACTGAAGGATTTGGGATTTGTTTTCCTAATTAGCATGCCTATTTTGCCTCTCTTACACTATAATTATTAATTCAGTAATCACTGAGCACCCATGTACCAAGCACTAAGGAAGGCAAACCTATGTAAATTAATGTTCAGAAGAGACACAAGATAATTCAAAACAACGAATTCCTAAAAGCCTAAAAGTCATCTATGTCTTCAACAAAGCTTTTGTTACTGTAAAATTATATTTAAATACTGGCACATGTGATGTCCTGGTGATAACCATCATGTAAAAACTACATCATAAAACTTCCAATAGGATCCTGAAAACAGTTTGGGAAGCTATGAGCGTAAGTTCATACATTATGAAGAAACATCCTATTTGTCTTCAAGCTCATATAAATATGCTAACAGCACACATTAGTAAAAAACACGTTTCATAGAGCAATCCACACAGAAATCATGAGCTAGTCTGGGCATGGCGGCTCATGTCTGTAATTCTAACACTTTAGGAGGCCAAGGGTGGGAGAACTGCTTGAGCTCAGGAGTTCAAGATCAACCTGGGTAACAGTGAGACCTTGTCTCTTAAAAAATAAAAATAAAAAAATTAGCCAGGCATGGTGGTGCATGTCTGTAGTTCCAGCTACATGTTCCTCATGTTTTTAATTTACAGTTGTAAGAGTTCTGTATGAAGTCTAGATACAAATCTTTTGTTGTATAATTTGCAAAATATTTTCTCCCAATGGTTTGTATTTTTATTTATTTTAATAGTGTCTTCCAAAGAGCAGAAATTCTCACATTTTCTGAAATCCAATTTATCCAATTTTACTGTTACAGAATTTTGCTGGTGTCAGTCTCTAAGAAATTGTTGCATAATCCAAGGTCACAAAGCTTTTCACCAATGTTTTATTCTAGAAATTTTACAATATTAGGTTTTATATTAATCCTATAATCCATTTTAACTTTTATATATGGTGCATGGTACAGACTGAAGTTTACTTTTTAGAAGAGCAAAAGGTTTATTGGGAAAAAAATGAATTTTTTTCAAAATTTTTCAAAAAAAAATGAAGTTCACTTTTTGCACCAGGATATACAATTCTTCAAGCACCATTTGTTGAAAAGATTATCCTCTTCCCATTGAATTACTTTTTCACCTTTGTCAAATATCAAGTGACCACGTATGCCTACGAGCCTATTTCTGGACTCTCTATGATGTTCTCCTGTTCTATTTATTCTGTTAAATTAAGTTTAGCCTAAAGCTGCCTCCTTCCACATTTGGAGTTCAGTCTAAAGGTTTCTTCCCACATAGTGAACTCTAACCTAACTGGATGTGTAAACAGACTGTAACCCACTCTTGTTCCAATCACTGAGTTTCAGCCAATTAATAGCAGCCAAACTTTTCAAATTGTGTTCAAATAAGGCAAACATGGAGCTTTAACCAATCAGCTGTTTCTGTGCCTCACACTTTGGTTTTCTGTAAATCACTCTCCTTTTTCTGACCATAAATCTTCCACCATGTGGCTGCACTGGAGACTCTGAATCTGTTCTGGTTCAGAGGGTCTGCCCAATTCGTAAATAATTCTTCAATCAAACTCTGTTAAATTTAATTTGTCTAAGGTTTTTCCTTTAACAATCCTTATACCAGTAACACACTCTCTTGATTACTGTGACTTTATAATAAGTCATGAAGCCAGGAAATGTGAGTCCTAAAATTTAATTCTCTTTTAAATGTGTTTTGCCCTAAGACCTTAGCATTTCTATAAGAGCTTTTGAATCAGTTTGTCAATTTCTACCAAAAACATTGCTGGAATACTAACTGAGATTGCATTCAAACTACAGATCAAGTTGAAGAAAACTGTCAGTCTTAACAATACTGCATCTTTTGAACCATAAAAACAGTGTATCTCTTGACTTATTTAAGCCTTTTAAATTTCTATCAGCAATGTTTTACAGCTTTTACTGTATACATCTTACATGTATTTTACTCACTTTATCTCTAAATACTTCATGTTTTTGATGCTATTACAAATGGTATTTTTAAATGTCAGTGTTCAGTTGCTTGTTGCTAATACACAGAAATACAATTGACTTTTTTTTTTAAGAGATGAGGTCTCACTATGTTGCCCAGGAATGTCCTGAACTCCTAGGCTCAAGTGATCCTCCTGCCTGGCCTCCCTAAGTGCTAGAACAATTAACTTTTATGTATTGAATTTCATCCTGAAACCTTCCCAAATTGATTAATTAGTTCTAGAGTTTCCGGTATTTCTTCTGTAGATTCCACAAGATTTTCTACATAGACAATCATGTTGTCAGTGAATAGAGACAGTTGTACTTCTTCCTTTCTAACCTGAATTTTTTTCCTTTGTCTTCCTTTATTTCACTGTCTAGAAACTCCAGCACAAAGCTGAATGTTCTTGATCTTAGGGAAAAGCATTCAGTCTTGAATTATTAAATATGAAATTTAGCTGTAGGTTTTTCATACATGCCTTTATCAGGTTGAAAAGATCATTTATTCCACAGTTTGCTAAGAGGTTTTTTTTTTTTTAATCAAGAATAGATGTGTGATTTTGTCAGATTATCTTCCTTCAACTACAGCAATCAAATGATCATATGGTTTTCTTTCTTAGCCTGTTAATAAATTGTTTTTCTGAGTTTTGAATGTTAAATCAAGTTTGCATTCCAGAAACCTACTTGGTCATGATGTGTCTTCCTTCTTAGGAATTGCTAGATTTCATCTGTTAAGATTTTGTCAGGTATTTTTACAGCTATGTTCATTAAAAATATTGGTCTATACTTTTACTCATAATATCCTTCCTGGTTATGGTGTCTATACTATAGAATCAAAAGGAAAGTATTCTCTCCTCTTCAATATCCTAGAAGAGTTTGAATATAATTAATATTATCTCTTCCTTAAATGTCTGGTAGAATTCCCTAGTGAAGCCATCTGTGTCTGCAGTTTCCTTGGTGGGAAGGTTTTCAACTACAAATTCAATTTCTATAACAGATACAGGACTACTCAGGTTTCTACTTCTTCTTGAGTGAGATTTGGTGGTTTGCACTGTTCATTGAATTTATGCATTTTACATAAGTTGTCAAATTTACTGGCATAAGGTTGATCATAATAGTCTCTTATTAGCCTTTTTATATCTGCAGAATTCATATTGATATTACCTTTCATTCCTAATATTGGTAATCTGTATGTCTCCTCCTAATTTTCTGATGAGTCTGGCTATAAATTTCTATTTTTTAAACTTTTTAATTAAGCTTCTCAAACAACCAGCTTTTGGTTTTATTTATTTCCTACCCTATTTCACTGATTTATGCTCTGATATTTCTTCTACTTTTTTTGGTGTCATTTGCTGTTTTTTTAGGAATTCTAATTTCATAAGACAAAACCTGAAGTCATTGAGTTTATTTGCTATAAATTTCCCCCAAAGTATTACTTTAGCTATATCCCACAGATTTTGATACACTGTCCTTGCTTCTTTATTTAGCTTAGATTTTATGATACATCATTTAAAATAATCCTTTGTACACATTCAATTATCTCAACCCGTTTTTGCTTCAACACAATCTTCTGACTGCTTTCACATCAAATTTAGACCACTAAGCTCAAATGAATTCTTAGTGTATTATATTTGTCTTCCTAATCCAGTGATTCTCAAACTTTTCTGTACAACAGAATAGCTTGTTAAAATATAGACTGTCTTCCCTCACCCCCAGAGTTTCTGTTTCAGTGTGTGTCTGGGATGGATCCCAAGAATGTGCATTTCTAACACATTCTCCGATGATATTGGTGCTGCTGGTCGAAGGATCACCAATTTGATTTGCTCAAATCCGTATTCACTCTCCCACTTTCCTAACTGAACATCTCTTCAAATCTCCAATTCCTTTTGCCTCATTCTCCCTCTCACTGAGAAAACAGAAGCAAGCAGCAGGTAATTTCCACATGCTCCCAATGCCACATCTACCTGCCTACCTCTCTTGATACCACTCCCTGCTTGATCACTCTGTTCTATCTGTAAAGTCTTCCTTGCTTTTTTGCAAATGCACCAACATAGTCCCCACTTCGGGGATTTGACACTGGCTGCCTGGAATGCTCTTCTCCCCAGATAGCTGCACGATTTGCTCCTTCACAACCTTTAGATCTGCCTAAGTGTCTCCTTATTAGAAAGGCCGTCTGAGACTATTGCACAAAAACTGGCAAACCTCCCCTACACATGCCTGGCACTCCCTATGCCACCTACACTGAATTACTTTTCTCCATGGCATTTATTAACACCTGACAGTTTACTTTGTTGTTTATTTGTCCATTATCTATGTTTAGCTACATGGGGAATTTGAGTAGAAGAGAGGCATGAGCAGCCAAATTCCCTGGAATTAAACCAATTTCATGATAAGAGAAGGGACAGTATATGTAACCCATGTATCTGAGAGACCTGTGAAAGAAAAGAGAAACAGGGACAAGGAGTCGCAGGCTCAAGCAGAGGTTTCTTAAGATACAAAGGCAGATCTGAAAGCATAAACACCAGGATCAGTGTAAAGAGAAATTTTAAACATGCTCAAGATTGAAAGAATGTGTGGGAAACAAGACTGCTTAAATAGCTGCAAGAACTGGGATCACAGATTTTTGCTTTCACTTTTAAAGTAGGTATCTACTGAGCGTTTACTACATGCAGGGTGCAGTGGGGAAACAGTTCATGCTCACAGTGACATCTGATTCAGTAAATCTTCACAACAACCCTACGAAGTGGGAATTATCATCTAGGCCTCTTTGCACACAATAAAAGACATCCCACTGACAGATCTGCCCACTATGAATACACCACACCAGCTTCTCTTCCCAGTCTCATCCTTCCTTTCTCTTTTACCTTACTTATAACTGATCTTACAAGGTCTCCAACTCCTGGGTCTTGTGCAGTTAAAAGATCTTAGAAGCAAATTTGTAATGGAAGGGGCTGAACCACTTCCTTAAGCACTCAGGTAGTTATTAAGCTGCCTATACAGGTAATGAACCACTTATGCTCTGAGAATCCAGATGCCACCCTGACTCACAGAAACCACCTCTGTTGACTGACTCCCCACTGTCTTCATGTTAATTCACCCTCTGTTGAGCTCTTGGAGCTATTCCACATAATTTTTCATCACGCAGCTTCTCTGTATCTTTTCTTCCCATTCTTCTTAGTTGCTCAATTTCACGCTCATCTCCTCTACTTTCAGCAAAAAGCCTTCATTCACCAAAAATAAGGGGGTACTCAACAGAAAATGTTTCAGCCTCTCTTTCCTCCACTTCAAACTTTCACCTTATTCTCAGGAAATGTTCTTGTCCTTTACGGTATCACTATTCCTGGAAATGATGATAAAGGTACGGCTTCCTTTTCAACATCTATAATTCCTTTTTGCCTTACCTTACTTACTATAGACTTGCACCGCCCAAACAATGGTGATAAGCTACGCTCTCATCTTGCTCCTGACTTAACCTGCAGGCTTTCAGTGTTGCCTCATTTGGACACCTTCAGTGTTTCCCCATTAAGAATGGGTCTGGCAGGAGGCTGAGGTGGGCAGATCACCTGAAGTCAGGAGGTCAAGACCAGCCTGGCCAACATGGTGAAACCCCACTTCTACTAAAAATACAAAAATTAGTTGGGTGTGGTGGCATGTGCCTGTAATCCCAGCTACTCAGGAGGCTGAGGCAGGAGAACTGCTTGAACCTGGGAGACAGAGGTTGCAGTGAGCCGACATCACGCCATTGCGCTCCAGCCTGGGCGACAGAACGAGACTCAGCCTCAAAAGAAAAAAGAATGGGCCAGGCTATTGGCTTCTTAAAATGATGCTTATCTTAAATGTCTCAAGGATAGAATTTCTCTGTGATACGCTTTCTCCATACACTATTCTGCTAACACTGACAGAAAAAACATTAAATGCATCTACACTGCTCTTTTAAAAATTTTTTACCATATGTTATCTTTCAAGGCATTTTAATCACAAGCCAGCTATTTGTTGAAATGTTTATTTTAGCATCTTCTTTATCAAATAATTTTCTTTCTGAAATGACTATAAATGCAGGCTGTGTTTGCTCATTTTGCAAAAGTACTATATAGGTGAATGGCCTATAAAAGTGAAAAAATTTTAAATTGAACCATACAGTTTAACTAGTGGCCAGCAGGGCCAAATAATCTTATAAAAATCTTATTAGAAAAAAAAATTAGACAATCAGCTTCATGGTATAAACCAGGCAACAGAAAACTGATTTCAAAAATAATCCTCAGCTATTTAATAATGTATATTTTTACAACATGACTTTCAGCTGTTGTTTCACCTTCCAGCTAGGCTGAATCTGATTTTAATCCCCCTTCTAGCATTGTACACATGCAGGGAGCAAATGCAATCTATTGAAGCGAAGCAGTATGTGTAAAAGGGCTCAATTAAATGGTGGCATGTTTCTTGTAAATTAAAATCCTATTGAATAATCATCTTCCATGCAAATTATCTTTCTTAGGGTGTTCCAACAATGTGCCATCATCATATGTAGCTGCTTTAATACATGCTTATTTGTAATGCTTGACATAATGAATTCTCCCTATTCCCTTAGAAATGAGAATGAGAATTTGAGCTTTTTAATTTTTCCTTGCTAGACTGCCTTTGTGAATACAGTAAGACACTATTTTTTCATAACCTACAGTGCAGAAGAATGATTTAACTAGATGCATACTAGTAGTATATTTATCTGAAAAAGCAAGTTAAATGGATTTCTGATGGAAAAATGGCATGTTAATCTCTCCTCCCTCAAAAAAGTAAATTTTCTCTGGAAGCTCAGAAGCTCATTCTCCTAATCCTTCTCAAGCCTTTAAGGTTTCTATTCTTAAAAGAAAGTCATATGCTAAAATGTTAATACACAAAAGAGATTGTTTGCATAATGTATCAAGATAGTCCACGTATTTCCTAAAATGTATACAAAATTATATGTCATATTTGAAAGAAAGGAGTTCAAAGATTTTACCCAATTCTCAAAGGAGTCAAAAACCCACAAAAAGAATTACCCAGTAAAGCTAAAAGATACTGAATCTTGCTTATAATCACAGCACTTCAGGAGGCTGAGACAGGAAGACTGCTTGAGCCCAGGAGGTCAAGACCAGCCTAGGGAATATAGTGAGACCTCATCTCCTAAAAACAAACAAACAAACAAAAAAATAGATACAGCATCTTAGGGTTATACTTTCATCTTACAGGTATAGATGTTTGACTGATATCACACAAAACAAAAATTTCCATTCATAAGAACCAAACTGGCCAAGCACGGTGGCTCATGCCTGTAATCCCCAGCACTGTGGGAGTCCAAGTCAGAAGGATCACTTGAGGACAAGAATTTAAAACCAGCCTGGGAACACTGTGAGACCCGATCTCTTTCAAAAAAAATTTAAAAATTAACCAGGCATAGTGGCACATACCTATAATGCTAGTTACTCAGGAGACTAAGGCAAAAGAATAACTTGAGCACAGGAGTTCGAGGTTACAGTAAGCAGTGACCACACCACTGCAATCCACCCTGGAAAGAAAGAGAGACCTTGTCAATTAAAATGAAAAAATAAATAAATAAATAAAAATAAGAAAACCCTAAAATATAATATTCAGTCAATTACACATATCTTTTCTAAACATTCTTTTTTTTTTTTTTTTGGAGATGGAGTCTCACTCTGTCACCAGGCTGGAGAGCAGTGGTGCAATCTCGGCTCAATGCCACCTCTGCCTCCAAGCTTCAAGCAATTCTCCTGCCTCATCCTCCTAAGTATCTGGAACTACAGACAAGTGCCACCACGCCCAGCTAATTTTTGTATTTTTGGTAGAGTCAGGATTTCACTATGTTGGCCAGGACGGTCTTGATCTGTTGACCTCGTGATCCACCCGCCTCAGCTTCCCAAAGTGCTGGGATTATAGGCGTGAGCCACCTTGCTTGGCCTCTTTTCTAAACATTCTTATGTACATATGATATCTCAATTCCCCTGAAAAGAGTGACTGGCAAAGGAAACAGGGACTATTTGAGAGTCATATGCCACTCCTTGGACCAGAGCCTAGCGCATCAGCAGAGAGCTGGGAAAGAAAGGCAAATTCAGTGTCACAATTTCATGCTTCATCAGGGTCTCTGTAAATGTATAGCCTCCTTCCCTCCACCCACAGATACTTCTAAAAGTCCTCAGATTAACTATAAACTAAATCATAAATATTGAATTGCACTTAAAAAATTTTTCCCAGAGGTCTAATGTAATTGCCTAGAAATAGTCCAAGTGACCTTCAAGTTCAATTAAATACCACAATTGCTACAATAGCAATGACCACTGAGTATGTAAGTACCTGAGTCCTGTTATGAACTCACTACCAAAACCACCACCCTTCTAGTTAAGCACAATCTCAGGTTCTATTCAGAATTAATGTGCCCACAGAAAACCGAAATTACAACCCATAATCCTGCAAAAAAGGCAGAAAGTTCCTAATAAAGCAGAAACACTGCAGACTCTATCTGCATTTATCTAGCGGTGTTCACCAAAAAAAAAAAAAAAAGGCAGCAAAAACTTCAGAAAGTTTAATACTAAAGAAAATAATATCAGCACTGCAAAAAGATTTCATATTTTTCCCAGCCAAAAGTAATAGAACCTTGTGCAATCTCCAAGTACCCAAGTAGTCACAAACATGTATAAACACGTAACACATCAGGAACACACTACACATTTAAAATTATCCTCAATTACCATGAAGAAAAACAATCTAACATTTGTTTTCACAAGCTGTCAAAGTACTCTATAGGTTAAATTTCATTTTTCTCCGTACTTCAGATTTTACCAAAAGCTTTACCCTATAGTTCAAAAATTACTTTAGAGAAACACAAACATTTGTTTATTTTTAATTATATTCATTATATGAGTTCATTGGTCTTCTGCCTCTTTGATATTAAGGAACACTCAAATGCTAGAATTTGGTGACACATTTCAAAGGAAAGGGGTACATACTCATCGTTCTCTATATGATCCCCCTTCACCGCTGTTTGTCAGTTTAAATTGAACTTTTTATTGCTCTAACCTATATACTCACAAAGCAAAGTTCTTGCCTGCTCCAGTAAACAAGCAATCTTTCCTACAGGTGCCTGGATCCCATGCTTTGTCTTTCACACACATCCTGTCTCATCTTTCATCACCTAACCACTAACGCTGTTTACCTAAATCACGGTCTTTCTCTGAATGAAATAAAAGTAAACATTCTTTTAAACAAAATTTGATAACCATCTGTGAAGTGCTACAACAACATACAATTTGAAACCACTATGCTAAATAAAATTATTAGTTTAAAAATGTTCTTAATAATTGCTACATTGCCTGCAAAGTCAAAATAGAGACATATATAGACTTTACACCATACAATTCAAAGATTTGTTAAGCTCAACTTTCTCTGCTATCTAGTGTTCAAATATACTCTCTTCTAGATATTTAAGCCTCATCAATAATAAATCCTATGTGCCTGCACTCTACCCACATGAATTCATCTAATCCTCACAACAACCTCATGAGCTATACACTTAGTATTATACTCATTTTATAAATGCAGAAACTAAAGCACTGAGAGGTTATGTACTAATAAGGGCCAGAAACAGGATTCAAAACCAGGCAGTCTGAGTCCAAAGTCCGGTCTTAACCAGGGTGCCAGACTAAAGAACTCATTATTGGACAAATAAAATCATGTCATTTTCAGCAAGGTGGATGAAACTGCTAGTAATTATTTTAAGTGAAATAAGCCAGGCACAAAAAAAAAACAAGTATCACATATTCTCACACGCAAAAGCTAAGAAGTTTGACCGCGTGGAGGTGGAGAGTGGAAAGACAGATAACAGACTGGGAAAGGTGAGTTGGGGGGAGTAAGGGGAGGCTGAAGAGAAATGGGTTAAAAGGTACAAACACAGAGTAAGATAGAAGGAATAAATTCAATGTTAGATGGCAGAGTAGGGTGACGATCTTCAACAAAAATGTTTTACTCCAATGATAGACATGCTAAATACCCTGACTTGATCACTACACTGTATATACACGTAACAAAATTTTGCATGTACCTCATAAATTTGTACAAATTATATATATATATATATATATATATCTACTTATATACACACGTACATATATATATATAAAAGATTTCAAATCAAAACCACAATGAGATACCATCTCACGCCAGTTAGAATGGTGATCACTAAAAAAAGTCAGGAGACAACAGATGCTGGAGAGGATATGGAGAAACAGAAGCGCTTTTACACTGTTGGTAGGAGGGTAAACCAGTTCAACTATTGTGGATGACAGCATGGTGATTCCTCAAGGATCTAGAACTAGAGATACCATTTGATTCAGCAATCCCATTGCTGAGTATATACCCAAAGGAGTATAATCATTCTATTATAAAGACACATGCACATGTATCTTTATTGTGGCACTGTTCACAATAGCAAAGACCTGGAACCAACCCAAATGCCCATCAATGACAGACTGGATAAAGAAAATGTGGGGGTCAGGTGCAGTGGTTCATATCTGTAATCCCAGCACTTTGGGAGGCCAAGGCAGGTGTGGATCACAAGGTTAGGAGTTCAAGACCAGCCTGACCAAAATGGTGAAACCCTGTCCCTACTAAAAACATAAAAATTAGCTGAGTATGGTGGTGCATGCCTGTAATCCTAGCTACTCGGGAGGTTGAGGTAGGAGAACTGCTTGAGCTGGGACCTGAGAGGCCAAGGTTGCAGTGAGCCGAGATCATGCCACCGCACTCCAGCCTAGGTGATGGCGTGAGAATCGGTCTCAAAAAAAAAAAAGAAAGATAATCTCAGAGAGAGATCCACGATGGCCACATAGCAGCAGCTCAGGATTGTAGCTCCCAGTGAAAGCGTAGAGAGCAAGTGGCTGCTGCAATTGCAGGCGAATTTTTGATGCCCACAAACTGGGAGATTCCCGGGGAAGGAGCCACACGGGTCGCCAGCGTGGCGTGGCACTTTTCGGTGAGGAGTATACGGGACTGGGTGCCTAACTTTTAGTCGGGCTCTGCTGGTCCCATTCCCACAAGGAGAACAGCAATTGGAAGCACTGAGGACTGAGAGCAAGCACAGCTGAACCCGGGAAGGTCCAGCTCTGTGGGGAAGGGGCGTCTGCTGAAGGAAAACTAAGAAACAGAAAAAACTTCATCACCAACAAGCCAGACGTCCACTCAGAGACCCAATCTGAAAGTCGGCAATTACAAAGACGACAGGTGGATAAATCCACAAAAATGGGAAGAAACCAGTGCAAAAAGGCTGAGAACACCCGAAATCAGCATGCCTCTCCTCCTACAGAGGATCGCAGCTCTTCATCAGCAAGAGAACAAGGCTTGACGGAGGATGAGTGTGATGAACTCACAGAATCAGGCTTCAGAAGGTGGATAATAAGGAACTTCTGTGAGCTAAAAGAACATGTTCTAACCCAATGCAAAGAAACTAAGAACCTTGAAAGAAGATTTAACGAAATGCTAACGAGAATGGACAACTTACAGAAGAATATAAGTGAATTGATGGAGCTGAAAAACACAACACAAGAACTTCGCAAAGCATGCACAAGTTTCAACAGCCGAATTGACCAAGCAGAAGAAAAAATATCAGAGGTCTAAGATGAACTCAATGAAATAAAACGAGAAGGCAAGATGACAGAAAAAAGGGTAAAGAGGAATGAACAAAGTCTCCAAGAAATATGGGACTATGTGAAAAGACCTAATCTACGTTTGATAGGTGTACCTGAATGTGAAGAAGAGAATGAATCCAAGCTGGAAAATACTCTTCAGGATATTATCCAGGAAAACTTTCCCAACCTAGCAAGGCAGGCCAATATTCAAGTCCAGGAAATACAGAGACCACCACAAAGATATTCCTCAAGAAGAGCAACCCCAAGGCACATAATTGTCAGATTCACCAGGGTTGAAATGAAGGAGAAAATGCTAAGGGCAGCCAGAGAGAAGGGTCGGGTTACCCACAAAGGGAAGCCCATCAGACTCACAGCAGATCTCTCAGCAGATACCCTACAAGCCAGAAGAGAGTGGGGGCCAACATTCAACATCCTTAAAGAAAACAACTTTCAACCTAGAATTTCATATCCGGCCAAACTAAGCTTCATAAATGAAGGAAAAATAAAATTTTTTGCCAACAAACAAGTACTCAGAGATTACATCACCATCAGGCCTGCTTTACAAGAGCTTCTGAAAGAAGCACTACACATGGATGGGAACAACCGGTATCAGTCATTCCAAAAACATACCAAAAGGTAAAGAGCATCACCATAATGAAGAATCTACATCAACTAATGGGCAAAACAGCCAGTTAGCATTACCAGAAGCTGTGATTTTCGTCTCTGATAAAACAGACTTTAAAACAACAAGGAACACAAGAAACAAAGAGGGACATTACATGGTGGTGAAAGGATCAATGCAACAAGAAGAGCTAACGATCCTAAATATATACGCACCCATTA